>CANYCX013233006.1:0-10052 GCA_948193385.1 Breynia disticha f. nivosa | reverse complement strand
TTGTGAAATGAAATTGTATCTTCTTTATTTAAATGTGTTGAATTTTATTTATTTTAATTAAAAACTTGATTTCCGAGTTTAAGTGTTATCTGTAGGAGGGAAGTATACGCAGATAATATTTAAATTCGGGGGTCACATTTTGGCTGTGTGCTTTGCTGTGTGCTATGTTATTTGCTGATCTGTGTGTGAAATGAATATCAATAAATGCTGTGTGCGATTACGAATGATATTCATATTGATTACATTCATACATTTACATATCTGTAAGATACGAGCCTGTATGGAATAAATATAAAAGGATTACTGTGTGTTTTCCTGGATTGCTGTGTGCGATAGTCCGTATTTATGAGTTCTGTTCAGAGCTGTGTGCTCAGGCTATATGCCTTACCTCTGCTGTGCATGATAAAGGATAATTCCACTGCTGTGTGCGATAGTGGATAATACCCGGGATCATTGGTCATTCTGTGTGAAATTTCATTTTATTGCACTTCATACATTATATTCATATATGTATGACTGAGATTACTATTGTCGAACCTGTGTGGTTCGTATTCTGCTGTGTGCGATATTGAATGAACGATATTGAATTCTGTGTGAAATAAAGACGAGGAATTGTTGTGTGCTTCCTGATTGATCTGTGTGATCGTAATTTGTTGTGTGCTAGATTGTGATAACTGTGTGCTGATTTGGTATCTGTGTGAAATGATTTGTCTGGCATTCAAGGATGCCGAGGGACAAGATAAATATGCACGTCCTCGTGCTATTATATACTTTCCCTTGCACATAATTTATGTTAAAGCTAAGAATACTTACTGAGTATTGTTTATACTCACCCCGTTGTTGTTATAAATGATTGTGCAGATCGTAGGTAGCTGCATATCACTGGACCACAGAGTTGATCGGTATCTTCCAGATCTTACGTCAGAGGTTGAGCTCCAGTTGTCATTTTTTTTATTTTGGATTTGTACATGTTGTACATTTATGTATATACACGCAACTTTTGAGTTTGATTTGTTTTCAAACTTATTTGCTTCCGCTCGTGTTTTGGTTTTAAAATGTAACAGATTTGGGCCGGTGTTTTGATTAATACAATGTGTATATATATCTTTTATTTTCTCTCTCCTCTATTTTTAGACTTGATTTTATATCATTTCCATAAATTATATGGTTTATCAGAGAAATTGATTTATGAGAATGAGTTCCACATTAAGTGTAGGGAGTTGAATGATTCCTTGTGAATGATTTAGAGATGGAAATCATGGAATAGATGGAATTGAGGAAGATTAGTTTTAGAAAATATTGTTGAAAATGTTGACATATGGTAGATTTAAGGATGTCAAGTGAGGTTTTGATGAATTATTTGCTTGGAATTTAATGTATGAATGATTGATTAATCTAGTGTATATGATTCCTTATGTACATCTTTACGCTGGTGAGTAGTTTTTGAGCCAGTGTAGGTTATTATTTTGCTTGATTTCGATGTAAGTGTTGTTACGCTTACTAAACTAATTCGTAATTTATTTGGATTTATGTTAATTAGGCAAAGTAATGGTATTTGGCCTACAATTAATTGTTGAGATTGTTAGAATTAGACGAATCAGACTAAAACAGTGAAATTGATTGTTTAGCTATGTGGTATTACTTGATTGGATATTGATTGAATACCTGAATGGTATTGTTTGATTTGCTTTGTGTGAGCCGAGATGAATATTATGCTATGTGTTGTGCTGTGTACGGAATGAATGTCATTCAAATGCGGTGTGCTGATATGAATGTCATTCATACATTCATTTTGTTATATGACATAAACATCTGTGTGACGCAACCTTGTGTGGCAAATATGATTCCTGTGTGGATAAAGGATTACTGTGTGTTATCCTGGACTTGATGTGTGCTATGGTCCGTATTTACGAGCTTTGCTAAGAGATGTGTGCTCAGGCTATATACCATACCTCTGCTATGTGCGATAGACGATTTGCACGGATGTATGCTATGGTGGAAGAAACCCGGGGCATTCTGTGTGAAATTACATTATCATTTCATTCCATACATTTACATTTACATATGTATAATATACGATTGATCCTGTGTGGATACGATTACCTGTGTGGTTAGTATTGATCTGTGTGATCTTACTGATGCTGTGTGCTAGTTTATTATAATGTTGTGTGCTATATTGAGATCGTATTGATCCCGATGAGTTAGATAAACCTGTGTAGTTGATATTTGTAGCTATTTGATATCTTTGTAAAATTGTTTGACTGGTATACGGGGATGCCTAGGGACAAGATACATAGGCATGTCTTCGTGCTGATTTATTCTTTACCCTGCACGTCATCTAAGTTATAAAAGCTAAGAATACTTACTGGGTATAGTTTGTACACACCCCATTTATTGTTTAAATGATTGTGCAGATCGTAGGTAGTTGCTGTAGCTGGACGACAGAGGTAATCAGCGTTTCCAGAGCTTATGTTAGAGGTCGAGCTCCAAAGTTCATTTTTGATATTTTGCTTTGTACATATTTTACATTTTTGTATATACATTCTACTTTTAGTTTGAAATGTTTTCAAACTTATTTAGCTTCCGCTGATATTATATTTTTAAGTGTAACAATTTAGGCCGAGATTTTATAATGCAGCGTGTATATATCTTTTATCTTCTCTCTGTCCTCTATTTTAGATTTGATTTCAGATCATTTCTTTAAATTATAATGTTTATCAGCGAAATCAGGTTTTAAAAATGAGCTTCACATATAATACATAAATAACATGTTTGTGGCATGGCTATGGCGAGCCATTAGGGAGGATAGGCCATGGAGGCCGAGGACTCCCCTACACCCCAGCTTTAATAACACTAGAGGATCAGAGTATATTTTATATACTCACCTGTGTTTGCTTTTGATTTGTGTGCAGAGTTATAGGTATCAAGGACGGGACTACGTGATCGGCAAGGCTGATTGGTGCGATACTGAAGGTCAAGCTCCTAGTTGTTTGGGTTATTTTGTATGCTTATATACCTATGTATACATTAGCATAGATGGGTTTTATAAACATATTATTCTAAATGTTTTTCCAAAGCTTCTGCATTTTAAACAATTGTTGTTGTATGATTTGTATTGATGGGTTAGAAACCATTTATCCATTTCTTTCTCTTGTATAACTTAACTATTTTCAAAAAGAAAAAAATGGTCCAAAAGTTTGTATTTATTCAAAAATGAACATTGCGAAAATTGGCGTCACATTTAGTGGTATCAGAGCAGGGATTAAATTCCCTATGCACTGTGTCGAAAAATTGTTTTCATTACATCATTGTGTGTAAAACTAAGTTTTTGAAAATGTTGATTTATGAAGGATGGAGCCAGTTGATCATGTATTGCACGAGGCCGTCGAGTCTCGCGAGTCTGTGCATGGGCAGGGATTCACCCTAAAGCACATTGAGTAGTAGGCATACCCTGCTGATTTACCTTTCGATCCAACGTATGCACATTTCTACAAAATGATGCAAAGAATGATGAGTGAACAAGGGGTTATAATGCGAGTTAGTGATAATGAAAAAGATGATTTGATGCTTGTGTTGTTGGATATGAATGTTGATTTGAACTTGATAAAGTGTGTTGGAAAATTGAGGTTGGAATGTTTGAGATGTGTTGGGAAATGCTAAATATGTATGTGTTTGGTTATGCAATGTTCTATGTGTTAAGTTGTTGAATTTCCTGGACTAATCAGGTCAGAACAGTCTAGGCAATGACCAAGCAAGCCATTCTCTCAACCGTTCTAGTTGTGGCTAATGGTATCAGGGGTGAACGGCCTTGAGAACGACCAGGATGGCCGTTCCGATGGACATTCTCTTGCTATTGACAGACTAAATTTATGTTGTTTTTAAGGGACAGTTGTGTTAGAAAGTTAACCTAATGTGACGTAGTCTAGTATTAACTGGAAAGTGATGGCCTTAAGAGGGAATATCAATGACAGAATTTGCAATTTGATAAGTTGATAAGAAACTCCTAATTCTTGGATGCATAAATCACCTACACGAAAGTTTTTGACATGGCAACGGTGAGCCATTAGGGAAGCTAGGCGCGAATGCGGCTTTGTGTTATACGAGCACACCTGTATTGGCCGAAGGTTCCCCTGCGCATTCAACTTTACAACTATAAGGATTCAATTACTTAGTATTTCTTATACTCACCTTTGCTTTGCTGTTTAATGTGTACAGAGCGACAGTAGGCGGTGCTGGGACATTCTTTTCGGCGACGCTAGGAGGTGCGATACGCGCGGATAGGTTGGCTCCTAGTGGACATCATACATTTTGCATTTTGTACATCTATACATCACATAGTATAGATTTATGACACACACATTTTTTTAAACCGAAAACCATTTGCTTCTGTAAACTTTATACTAGTTTGTATTTTTACTTTGGTTTAATGAAATGCATGTGTGCCACTCTTTGTATATATATTTCTACTTGTGAATGTTTTTGTATTGATTATAAAAAGGAAAAAAAAATAAATTGGTGCGAAAATCAAGGTTTATTCGGAAATGAATTTATCGAAAATGGGGTTCACATTTAGTGGTGTCAGGGCAGGGATTAGATTCTCTGCGGACTGTACCAGAAAACTGTTTCATTGCATTGCATTTCATAAACAAAAAATTTTTTCATGGTGAATGGATAGGATGGTGCACATCGATGAGGTATCACATGAGGTTACTCCCGAGTTCCAGGAGTCTCTGCAGGGACAGGGACTAGCCCCAAGACACCGAGCACCACCTATACCTAGTGCCATACCACACTTTGACCTGCCTATGCCCAGTTTTATCATATTATATTGTAGCAAATGATGGGTAAGCAGAGATGTCTGCACGGAGGATAGCTAGGGAGGTGCTCAACATTGACAAAAAGTTTTCTTAGGTGCACAAACAGGGCGCCAAATTCTTCGAGGGGACTAATGATCTCACTGAGGCTGAGGACTAGCTCCGACATACGGAGCGGATCCTTAGCTGAATGAGGTGCACACCAGAGCAGAAGTTGAGGTACAGTGCCTCAGTGTTAGAGAAAAGAGCGTGGGATTGGTAGGAGGCCATTACCGAGAGTCAGAGTGATCTTCCCACACTTACTTGGGGCGAATTCCAAAGAGAGTTTGCTGATAAATACACTCCATCACACGACCTTAGTAGGAAGAAGATAGAGTTCTTAGAGCTGAAGTAGAAGGATCTGACTGTCACTGAGTATGAGGGTTAGTTCACTAGACTCTCCCGCTACGCAACAGAGGATGTTGCAACTGACTAGCAGCAGAAGGACCATTTTGAGAGGGGTTTGCAGTTTATTATCTACACTCGCATTGCTATGAAGCCACCTTCTTACCAGATGGTTCTAGAGACAGTACTTAGAGTCGATGAGCTCTTGGCCAAGGAGGACCGTAGAGAGGGGGGAAAGCTGAAGGTATCTAATGGTTCCAGCACCCCTAGTGGACAGAAGAAGACAGACTTTAGGCCTCCTAGGAGTACTAGTGGAGGAGGCAATCGACAGAGGGGTGGATTCGGAACTAGGGGACTCACACCTATATACCCCCTGCTTCAGGATAGTAGAGTGTTGGAAGACACACTGGCAAAGACACTCGCTAATTGTGTTATTACTGCAACAACCCAGGACATATGATGAAGTTTTGCTTTGCAAAGGCTAGAGATGAGGAGAGAGCAGTATCGGGTCAGAGTAGTGTGGGCGATAACAAGGGGGTTTCTATGACTGGCAGAGGCATATGTTTATGCTACGACTCGATATGAGGCTGTAACCAATCCTGATGTGATCACCAGTACAATATCTGTCTATGCATTTGATATTTTGGTGTTGATTAACCCTGGATCGACTTGTTCTTTTGTAAGTGAGTCAGTCATAGAGCAGCTAGGGAGTAGTGAAGAGGTTTTGGGGTACGTTGTAGCTATGTCTATGCCAGTTGGGGCATAGTTATATGTTAGTGTAAGCCCTAGCCCAATCCATTGTTTGTAACGTTTAATATTTGATTAATAAAATTATGAGGCATTATTTTATCATATCATGTATTGACCTGTGCCATATGTTTGATAAAATATCCAAGAATGTTGATTAAATGCTTGAGGTGTCAAGGTTGATGACCTTGATAGTAAAACCTGGAAGTTTTGAGATTAACATTATAAATGTCCCTAGTCACTTGTATCTATGGGAATAGAAATGAATTAAGACTAGTATGTACTTTGTAGATGATAATGTTCTATGGGTTATTGATATTTGGGATGTCTAGCAAAGTGCATATGTATAATATAGAGCATTATACTTGGAGAGCGATCACTATTTCTAATGTCAAATATTATATTTAGACTGAAAATCACTATGTCTCTTTTTGTGATTTTTAGTGTACTTTGACATACGCCTAATGTGGCCATAAAAGGTTGACAGGTATGGGTATGATTTGGTATGCTACGAATCATAAGTAAGAGCAGGTGAAGTGAAGGGATTGACCCTCTCTGTGAGATATGATATCACTGGCCGCTTGATAGACAAGATTAGGAAGAGTGTGGCTACACTCGAATGAAATGATTAAGTCATTTATTCGAACTTATCAATTTTTTCATAGAGATCAAGAAAAGTGATTAAGCGCTAAATAATGGTGTTAGCGACATGCCTTATGCTAATCAAGATAACGGAGGTCAAAGGATTTATTTGAATTGTAGTAGGGTTGTTGACACCGCTCGTCAGCTATTTAATTTAGGGTGATCATAGTGTCTTACTAGAGACCGCCTATGATTTATGAGTTATTGAACTCATTGCCTTTATTAAATAATCCTATAGATCGCACATGGATGGTGAATACCTAAAAGGGTAATTTTGGTATTTCACCTTAGGTCAAAATCTGGCTATTAGGCCGGATTGGGCATTTGGGTCAATTTTGGTAATTGGGCCCAAGATGGATGAGAAATAATATTTCTTACATAAATTGAAGTCAAAGATTATTTATTAAATATGATGTCTTAAGTGAAAATGTGTAAGAAAATCATGGAGGCATGTCTTAAATTAAGACAAGGATTATGTGGGATAAATTAAAAGTTTAAATCTTTTAATTATCCACGCAAATCACAGCTTGGAGGTTCAATTTTAAAAGGATTTTAAATTTGAATTAAAGACTTAAGAAGTCCTAAAGGTATTAGGACTATTAAGTGGTTTAACCTGGCAAAACTCTTGTCTTTAAAACAACGAAAACCCTAAAAATAGAAGAGTGTTGTCCCTTCCAAACACCATAGCCAAGCCGTAGCTTCCATACAGAAATCAAGAGTGTGATTTCGAGGTATTTTCTCAAGATTGAAGTGAGATTTAGGGGCTGATTATACACTTTAATCAACGTGGTGCCTTCAATTTCACTTGGAACTCATGCAGATTGACAAAAAGAAAGGTGGTATGTTATCTTCCCTATGCTAGTACACTTATTCGCTAATCTGTGTGTTATTGCTATAGAGGAACCAAAACTGGGTGTTCTTTCTTGGTGTCGCGATGGTCACTTCAGTGTATTATGAAGTGGTAGATACTGTTCTTGATCATAGAGGCCACGGTTTTGAAGGAGGCAAGGAAAGGTGAGATCTTTCTTATCTAGTTTCGATTTTTTTGTCAATATCTTGTAAACTGATTGTATATGGAAGGTTTTAAGTCAATTTTATGTCGATTCCTTGGCTGTTTTAACGTGTTTTTGATGTTTTATTCCGCTCCCATTGAGTGTAATTCACGTAGAAATCCCAACAGTGGTATCAAAGCGGTTATTTAATCACTTAATGAATGTTTTAGTCAATCGGTAACAGTTTTTTGTCAAAAATGTGGGCTATTTTGATTAGGGAAGTAATTAGGATTAAGAACTAACTTAGAACAGTAGGTTTTGATCCTAATTAATTCAATATATGGCTGGTCACATGTTAGTATAATTAGATTTCCATAAAATGCAAAACTAGTCACATAATTGGATGCTTAATGACTATTTGGACATAGTTTTAGGTCAATTATGACTAAAATCAATTTTATTGAATTTGGAGATATTCAGGTATTGTAGAAAAAGTGAATAGTAATTAGGGTTTACTGTTCATAATTAATTTTGGCATAAAAATTTGGGGATGTTCATGAACTAATGGGCTCGTTTTATGTCTTAGGAATCTAAAATGACCTAAATGGAATTTTATGAGATTTTATGGACCAAAATCTAACTTGGCAGTGGAAATTTCATGCCTGAAATTTTGATTAAGTATGTATTTAATTTTAATTAAATGGCATCATATAGTTTACACTTATATTATTATTTGTGTAAAATTGTAAAGGAGGAATTGAGTCGTATTAATTTTTGGCACAAAAATTATATGGCGTTGGTCTTGTGGGCTTGAGATATTCATTCCATGAATATTTTTGGGCTTGGCCTAAGCCCATCACTGGGTCAACTCAAGGAGTCCAAAGGCCCAATTTCTCTTAACGGCTTGGCTTAAAACTTAAAATTGGATTTGCCATATTTTAGGGTTGCATTGCATCTTGTTTAAACATGTGGGTCTTGGGCCCAGTTGGGCGTTAGAAAAACATGTATGTGGATGTATGGTTATGCATGGTGCATTCATGGGCCTTATTTATTGGGTTGTAAAGGCATAAGCCTATTTATGCATTTATTGGGTTTGTAAAAGCATAAGCCTATTTTTCTTAGACTAGGTTTAGTATAGACTTAGTATAGAAAAGGAGGCGCAACCCAGCATGGAGGGAGTCTAAATGTGGAGCCCAACAAGGAAGGATGGAGAGCCCATTAGAGATGGACTTAAAACTCAGAGGATATACTATGTAATAGGATAGGCCTAGTTATAGGTTATTGGCCCATGTTTTCAAGTTTACTTTTCTGCATTTAGACTTGCATGCTAGGTTAACGTTGATGAATCTATGAATCATATATCGAATGTCGGATCCGCGTTTGCCATGCTAAGCCGTCAAATCAAACAACAACTTAATCCTGAAAATATTAAGTCAAGCAAATTGCCTCCCATGATTAACGACCCATCAAGGCATCGAATGTTGAAACATGAGCCATGCTAAAGCTGGGCACGTTAGATTTTCTTTGTGAGGCGGGGTTCAGATAGATGCCTTCTATGCTGCCATGTTTGAGTGGGGGTAGATTGGTGTCATGGTTAGCACGTTAATGGTAGGTTTGGACTTAACATGGGTCTATGATGATGCATCGGCCTTAGGCAATTAGTGTGAAGTGCCTCGGCACAAAAGTGCTAGTCCCATTAGAAACTGAGAGTCATCTTTGGGGAAGGATGATTGGATCTCGGTCCCATGAAACGTCACTAATAAGTGGATTATTTAAAAGGATATTAATCCATTGTTGAGTGGGAGATCTTTTTGCTAAAAAGACCTCATAACTCACCTTGTTTGGTTTTTTCTTTATAGACAATGAATCTAAACCCAAACAACTCGAATTTTTCCCTATACTCCATTCTTGAAAAGAATAAGTTGAATGGATCCAATTTTCTGGATTGAGCTCGAAACTTGCAGATTATTCTGAGGCAAGAGAACAAACTAGAAGTCTTGGATGCTGCTCTTCCGGCTGAACCGGTAAGGAATGCCACTGCCACCGTTCGAGAATCTTTCGAAAGAAAGAAAAGGGATTCGAACGATGTCACTTGTTTGATGTTGCCTACTATGATCCCCGAGCTGCAAAAGTAGTTCATAGATCAAGATGCGTACCACATCATGACTGCTCTCAAGGAAATGTTCCAAGAGAAGGCAAGGCATGAGAGGTATTTAATTGTGAAACCATTGACCTCGTGTAAGATGTCTCCTGGAGGACAAGTTAGTTCTCATGTGCTCAAGATGAAAGGGTATTTAGATACTCTTGAGAAACTTGGAGCGGGGTTGAAACAGGAGCTTGCCATTGACCTAGTCTTTGGCTCCTTACTGCCTAGTTATGACCAAGTGGTCCTTAACGGCTATATGGAAGGCGTGGATAAGACCATGACAGAGTTGCACGAAATTCTTATGACTACTGAACAGAGTATTAAGAA
>CANYCX013230894.1:0-37760 GCA_948193385.1 Breynia disticha f. nivosa | reverse complement strand
TTCTAGGGTTTCTCATCTGTTTGCAGTCCATTTAAAACTTCCCGCTCGACCCGAACGGTTTAGCAAACCGTTTGCTATCCCGTTCGCACAATTCTGGGCAACTCTCCAGGTAGAACGGTTTACGAAACGGTTTGACAAACCGTTTGTCAGCCCGTTCGACCTCCCTGTCCAACCAATATGTCAAAACGGTTTGGGGAACGGTTTCCTTGACCGTTCTCCATCCCGTTCTCGACCAGTTCTGGGCGTTTCCTGCTATTTCTTCCGAAATTAATTCACGGTATTTTTGGGGCGTTACAATTATCTCTATATTGAGATAATCGGTATAGAAATAATATCTATTAAATTAAGACAGAGAGTAAATTTTTGTAATTTATTAGAGCATCTCCAATGCTCTCTTTATTCTAAAGTAATTCTTTATTATAAAGAGTTTAACATAAAATTAGTGCTCCAATTGACTCTTTATCTAACTCTTTATCTCTAAATATAATGCAGAGAGTTTATCTCACTCTCTAAATCTAAAGAGCCAAAAAGACTCTCTATTTATTCATAACTTCATAATTAACACTGTCAATATTTTTTCTATTTCATAAAACACTCAAAACACATATTTTTGCCCTCACTTCTCTCCTTGCTCTAAATCCACTTCTCATCTCCAATGACATTATTCTCTTTTTCTCCCTCTTAGTTTGGTCACAGTGATACATATTGTAATAATGAAAGTAATTTTTTTAAAAATGCAGGAACCTATTAGTTCTCCTCAACGAAGTATAAACATGCTCAATAATGTAGAAGTATTGATGTTTGTAGAGTTGTAGTAGATAATGGACTTGATTTGGATCGATCTGTAGAAAATGTTATTGTAAAATGTGGAAGAATGGATTTAGCAGCATAATTCTTTGATAGAATTTAAGATAATGATTTGGTGATTAAAATATTGGAATTATAAAATGTAGGAAGACATAAAGAAGAAAAAAATTAACCATTTTTTAATTTTTTTAAAAAATAAAGAGTGATTAATAAAGAGTTGCATTGAAGAACAAGTATAATTTAACTCTTTATTTTAAAATTACTCTTTATTTTATCTATAACAGCTACTAATTTTAGCTAATAGCATTCGAGATGAGCATCTCCAATAGGCTCTTCAAAAGGATTGTAATAGCTATTTATAGAGAATTCAACTAAATTTTTCATTCTAATGCACTCTCTATTTAACTCTTTATTTTAAAGAAAATGAATAATTATATTTATGAAATGAGTTTATATATGGAGTAGATAATCACAACTATAAAAGTCAGATTATTAGGTTTTTGTCAACATCAGGAAATTGTGAGTGATAAACAATATAAGACTCCCTAATACTTCATTCATCAATGCATTTGAATATATATGGTTGAACATTTAATTATATTTTTTTTAATTACATTTGACTCTCATAATTGCTCCTTAATACTTCATTCATCAATGCACTTCAATTAATTTGATGTGATCTTTAAAAGTCTTTAATTTGGAAAACTTTTCATTTAGAATAAACCATCTATCAATCAATATATAGTATACAAAAATTATGGGAATAATGTTTTATTTTGGAATTAATGTTTTATTAAAAGTATAATATTGAGTCTAATTTTTTTTAATTTGATGCTTTATTCATACACTAATACATAGCAGCTCATGTATTACTAACAATATTATATCAAAATTTCATTGGAAAGTTAATACATTTTCAGTTTAAGACGACATCATTTTATTATGAAATAAGGTTAAACTATCCAAATAACTTAAAAAATAAAACAAATCCAATTTTTTGATGTAAAGTTTTTTTTTTCTCCTACACCTACAAAAACGACTTCTGAAAACTGCCGAAAATGACTTGTTTCATCATTTATCATCAATTATACTAGTAGAGATAATACTTCATTGATATAGTATTAATTGGACCTTAAATTGAGTTACAACATAACCATTAAGCACTAAATTAAAAATAAATTATATCTATTATTATACTTTAAATAAAACGTTAAACTCTAATTGAAATATAATATTATGTTGTTCATATATCTATTTTTATATAAAAGAATGGGAGATTATTTCAAAATTTTAAGCTTTAAAGATATCTTCACTTTTAACAAATGCATTCATTTTTAATTGTCGAACCGATGTTTTATGAACTAACTACTGTCATTTACAATATTTTCCAAAATATTAATGACATGTAACACTAATCTTTATGAGTAAGAATTTCTCTTCTTAGGTAGTGTTTGTTAAAATAATGCTTATAAGATAGGAATGAGATGATTTTCGATCAAGATAAGAATGTTTAGGATAAAATTAGATGCATTCTAAAAATATTTTTCAAGTGTATGTTAATCTTATTAGAATGGAGAGAGTGAGAAAAATAAGAGATTCATAAAATATAACTAACCCGATGCTTATCTTAACATTATATCAAGATAGCAATATCTTGCAAAAGTGAGATACGCAATCAGGTACATATTTTAACAAACACCTTGAAAAGCTATAATATATACTTTTTATTCCATCTCAGATATTCCGATGGTTAACAAACACTCTCTTAACAAATTAAAAGTGTAAAAACTTATGCGATCTCTGAGTAATACTCCTAATAATTTTTCGGTCATCGAGTTTTCAATATTCACTTTACCGGTTTCTGACATATTAAAAAATGACTATCTTTAATCATTCTGTTAAATTAAACTAACAGATTAAGAAGTAAATAATTTATCAATCTTCTATGTAATAATTTCGCTTAATTTACCGATCGTGACAAGAACAAGAATGACATTTCTACTTTTCTGTTAGCTTAATTTAACAGAAAGATTAACGACAATCGTTTTTCAATATGTCAAAAACCGATAAAATAAATATCAAAAACTCAAAACCCAAAAAATTATTAAGAACATTATTTAGAAACCTCATAGGTTTTTATCCTAAATTAAAAAAAAAAAGCAATTCTTAGGAAGCATTTATTATAAATCTCATAAACCAATATTTCACAAGCCAATGAAATAAACATAAAATAAACATAAAAATAATCTACATTAATATATCCAAAAAAAAGGAAAAAAACCTATCATCATTCACAAAATAAATATTACACCAAGACCTTCACCAGATCTTCTATGACTCCACAAAAATCAATCACATAGAAGAAGTATTGAGATCAAGTCTTGGTTTCTTCACAGAAGCAAATGGTGATGGAACCGTTGAATTACAACGAGGGCACTTAGGGTTTCCCTTTATAGTCATAACATACATTAAACAACCAGGACATGCTGCAGCGAACAACCCTGTCGACGATGAATCATTCTTGCCGCCATCATCGTCTTCATTCAGACTTCGTTTTCGATCATTTGGAGCCATTGTTGATGACAGAGAAGAAGAACGTTTCTTGGTGGAAGCATTGCTGGTTTCTCGTTCTGCTCTTTCCAGAGCAGACTTCACCTTGTCGAGAGTGCAAACACTAGTTTGGCTTTGAGTTGAAGTTAAGAGCTTCAATTCCAAGTAGCTTTCTTCCAGGACTTTGAAGTTGCATCTTTGTTGGTACGTCATTTCTGACTGCATCATGAACAACGAATTAAAAAATTCTCCAGAGACTGAAACTATAAAAATGAAGAATATTCGTGTGAGAATATATAAAAATGAAGCTCAAAGCAACACCTTTAAATGATCCAAGTCGTTGCTACCATCTTTTGAAGACAACCCTCCAAGTAAATCTCTTGTTATTAACATCTCTGAATTGCCTGTATTTACAGCAGAACTCACATCTGCTGCCATCTTCCAAACTTTCTTTTATCTCTTTCTTTGATTTCCAACTTCTGAAATTTGATTAAACAATTCACTAACTAGCTAGAAAGAAAGAAAGATCTCTTTATTCCTTTGTTTTTTTTTTTGAAGATGAGTTTGGTGATGTGAGAAGAACTTCTTGGGAGAATAATGAATAAAGAGAACGGAGGCAAAATGGAAGTACTAATAATGAATGGAAAGGCCAAATAAGGATAAATGGAAGTTAAGTTTTTTTTCTTTTTTAATTAATAATTTAATTAAATAAGCACCCACGAGGGTGTGGTGGAGTGACAAATCACCACCGGTTGGCTCCCCGCAACGCGGGTTCAAGCCTGGGAGACGCATCTTGTGAGGTAGCTCCATCTGTCTTCCGGAGTGACTCCGGATTAGTCGGGGTCCAATGTGGCTACCGTGAGAAGACAAAAAAATTTAATTAAATCAGCGGTTATTGACTTTTCAAAAAAGAAAATGAAAAAAAGGGGTGGGGGAAATGGGGATGAGGCGATGGTTGATGCAAGGAAGGTGAGGGTTAAGATGGAAGTTTGAGGAGGTCATTAATGGGATGCATTAAATGCATTTTGTACTCTTAGCTTACCATCCTCACTAGGGAACTTCCTCCATGGCTATGCCCATCGCGTCTTCTTTGAAATTCGTGTCTTTCGTATTTTATTGTAAATGTATGTTTATAAATCATATTATCATAATTCTAATACGACTTGTAATTATTCTACAACTAAAATATCTCTTATGATTCTTAGAGGTGTAAAAATTGAATCGGAATTAGAAATAAATTGTCAGAATTAGTCATATTCAGTTCCGGTTCCAATTCCGTAACCATACAATCGGAATCGACGATTCGATTTATTTTTAAAGAAAAATCAAACCTAAACCATTAAAACAAAAGTGGAACTGCTCGGACTAGAAATATCGGTTCAGAACCGGAACCGAACCGTCCGAATTGACTACATCTGGTTCTTGTTTTTGTTCCTATTTCGATCCCATGACTCATAGAACTTGAAATCGCCGGTCCAAACCGATCTGCAACACCAAACAACCTAATAAATATAAATTATTTTTTGGAAAGTGCAAGTCAACATTAATTTTCTTTTGGTTTTACGATGGTGAACAAGAATGTGCAATTATTGAAACTTGGTTTGAAACGCAAATTGAATATGCTCTCCATTTTCTCAGTAATGATTGTTTGCTTCTGCCATTAATGAATTTCATAGGACTATCTCATCTCTTCATCACCAAGCATCTCTCTCCCTTCTGTAACCCAACTCCATTATTGCAAACCAATCCGCGCTACTAGGACCATACACATGGAAAAATTCATTCAAATAATTACAGAAAAAAAATTAACTATCCTACTCTTTTATTTATTCAAATTAAAAATAATTTATATATCCGTCACTGATTATTTAAATTACAATTTTTATGAGTAAAATAATAATAAAAACGCATAGGACTTCATGAGCATTTAAATCCTCTGAAAAGAGTAAGATGTCATCGATGTAGACTAATGCTCTGTGGAGGATAGACTCAAAGATTTTGAGCATTATCTTTTGAAATAGGGACAGTGCTACTTTCAAGTCGAAAGACGTGACTCTCCATTGATACTGAGCTATAGTATACAGAATGCTGTTTTTGATCTATGTGAATACTCATTTGCCAAAATCCTGCCTTAAAGATTAAACTTTGAGAATAGAAAAATTTCGAATAGCACTTCGATACACACTTGAATGTTTCCTTCTTCTTTTCTTTTTTTTTTTTTTTTTTTTGAATGTTTCCTTCTTCGCATGTTCGTTTCAACAATTTCACTATCTGTTGGGCTTTATAGTCGACTCCTTTCAGGCCTCCAGTGTTTTCAACATTTTGTACTCCAAACTCCAGGTAAATACTTGTTTCTAAACATCTTAAGCTCTCTCAAATTACGGATACGCATTTTTCACGACAAAATTGTGAGAGTTTATGAGTCTAAAGCGAACAATGTTTTGGGAATTATGCTTAGCGCCTAAATATAGTTTACAACACTCCACTTTAAAAAGAGATAACAGCCGGAGAACCTCCAGCTCCATCCATGCTGGTATATAAATCTCACTTATTCCTATATAAACTTTTTGTTTTTCATTTATTTAGAATTTTGATGTGCTCATTACATGTTAAACTTTGCCTCCAGCTTGAACTGCTTTCCAAGATTCAAGGACAGATTTGATATCTCCAAGACTGCAAATTTTCCACTGCTGTAATATCTACTTTCCTCACCTGTATTTCTGCTCTTTATGTCGTGCTCGGTATATACCTTGTGACCTTTGAATCCTTTAGTCTTTTCTAGTCCTATAAATGTCACCTTATTTACAACCCATTTCTGACTCAATGCAAACCCTCCATTTACCACAGCTGATCCCACCATTGCTTTATCTCCAACCACACCTCCATAAAATTTCACCAGACTCCATTTTCCACCACTTTCACCCATTCCTACACTCTCTCCATTGTCCAAGTAAACTTCTCCGGTGGTGTTTTTGCTGCTGCCGATAACTACCAACAAATGGAATGGCGTCTTTCGAGCTTCTCTTGTTGTCATTGCTTCACCTTGCATTGCTAGAATGTTTCCTTCGTATACATGAACATTAATATGATCTGCAGGTGCATCAAGCGTGACGTAGTTTCCAGAGTCCAGACTAACTGAGTTTGAGTAGTTAAAAAGATCAAACCAGTTTCCGGAGGGGAAGTATGCATCTACTGAGACTTCTCCTGGTTTTAGAACTGGGGATATCATGATTGCTTTACCGAGTTGAAACTGTGAATTGATGTCATATGTTTTTATGTCTTGAGGGAACGTGAAGAAAAGAGGTCTAGCCATTGGTGTTCCTTTAGTGTGTGCTTCATACATCAATGTGTAGAAGTAAGGAAGGAGCTGATATCGTAGTCCTAGTACTTTCTTTGCAGTTTGCGCAACAGATTCCCAGAGATAAAGCTCTTGACGTGTCTTATGTTTATCAGAATGGTCTCTCGCAAAGGGGTAGAAGGCACCTAACTGCAGGGAAAGTAATAATATATGATAGATCAGTTCACATTGAGCATAAATTAACCAGAAGAATCCACTAGAACATATAAGTTACCTGAATCCACCTCCGACATAGCTCTTCAGTAGTGTCACCAGAAAAACCACAAATATCAGCACCAACCATTGGAATTCCAAAAATTCCAAAATTCAGAATAGAAGGGATACTCCATGCCAAATCATCCCAGGTTGCTGCATTGTCACCGGTCCAATGTGCTGTGTATTTTCCTGAGCTGACATATGTGGACCTGGATAGTATAAAAGGTCTTTTACCAGTCACACTGATGAGAGCAGCATTGGTAGTTTTTGATTCCAACAAGCCATAAAGGTTATGAACATTGTATTCTAGAATGTTGCCATAATGTAGGGATGCCACTGGGATAGTTTTGTTGTTAATAGGTCTGTGAACATTTGCATTGTTAATCTTGTAGGGAGGATCATCAAGCTGAGAATTTGGGTTCGTAGGAGGGTCTATGAAGTTTGATAGCTCATTCATATCAAGCCAAAGACCATCAAAGGGAAGAATGTTTCTGAACAACTTGATCTCATTGCTCCAAAACTCTTTACCAGCAGGGTTCATAAAATCAGGAAAATGGACCGATCCAGGCCAAACATCTCCCAAGTAAGGAACTCCATCATGCTTGATGAATGCATCAGCCTTTAGTCCTCGTATGTAAGTTGGATACGTCTTGTTCACGCTGATACCTTAAGAATCAGATTAACTCTAGTATCAATATACTTCTAGTCATCAGAAGATCCACGAAAACCATTCAAAATGAATTGAACTGTGCTTGTGTTTACCAAATAGAACCAGATAAAACTGTTCTGTTTTTCACATACCCGGATCTAAGATGAGCACATATTTCTGACCATTTTGGTGAATAGTATTGACAAATTTCCTCATCTGTTCCAGCGGAAAATTCACGGGATCAAGAGTAAAATCCTTGTATGCATCCATGTAATCAATATCTGTCCATATAACCTCGAGAGGAATCCCGGCTTTTGCATATCCAGCGACCACACCTTTCAAATCAGACACATTTCTATATCCCCATCGGCATTGATGAAATCCTTCAACAAAGAACGAACCAAAAAACAAACAATCAAAAAGATCACAGTCCCTTTTTGAAATTGCAGCATTTGGCCGAAATGAATAACAATTGAGTACAATTCAATTCCCACTAATATCTATCAATGAAAGCAAAATTCAAAGCAAGTCATGAGAACTTACCAAAGGACCAATATGGCATCGGAGCAGGGCGTCCAATAAACTCTGTATACTGCTGAACGACCAACTCAGGCGAAGGTCCGGTAAAGAAATACAAATCAATAACACCACCAATAGCTCTATAAGTAATCCTATCCCCTGCATAAACCACATCCATTCCATTACTATTCATCAACAACACTCCATGAGCAATCCCACCTGGCACTCTCACATCAACATAAAAAGGGTGGGAACCATATAGATTCACATCACTATTTGCACTTCCAATATCAGCATTCCACAATGTCAATGTTCCATTTGCAACCAGCTTGAAACTCTTCCTTGTTTGCTCTCCAATCCCATAAAGATTCGATCTTCCACGCGGTAGAGAAGATGAGAGTTGTATGTACTGGTCCTTGAATACGAGGAACGTGTTGGAGTCTGACGTGGGAGATGTTGTGTCAAAAATAACTTCTCTTGTGGATTTCCTGGTTATACTGAAGCCAAAAGGAGTGGTGTTGTACAGTGTGAAAATAAGGTCTGATTCAGGGTTTGATAGTTTCTGGCTTGTTTCTGGTGTTTGTGCGAAGATTCTACGGTTCTCATGGAAGTTAAGGTGGTTATGTTCGTTAATGATTTGCCGGGGAATTATGTCTTGTGGAATTTCCCATCTTTGGTTATCAGAATCTGTTATTCTGACCCTTAACTGTTCTTTTGTCTCAAAGCTGTTATTGTTAAAAAACAAACGAACAAGTTCAGTAATTAACATAAAATCTGTCCAGTTAAACTATTTCAAGAACTGCAAATAAAAATTCTATTAAACTCAAACTATTATCAGAGTTTGTTTCAAACTCAAAGAACCATTATGATCACCTGGCAGTGAGAAGGAGGTTTTGAATGTCAGGACCATAAGTGGAGGAGTTCTTGATGAGTTGAAGATCAGCCTTTAGCTGATCCCCAGAAGGTCCAACACCAGCTGAAATGAGTCTATAACCAAACCCAACTGGCTCGGATTGTGCTGCTACTGTTCGATCAGTTAGTGACACCAACAAGATGCAGAAGAGAAGAAGGAGGCGATGGTACAGATGTTTCATCGACAGGATTGGCGAGTCTGTGTTTCTATGGCTCTTCAGCATCGTTCTGTAACTGAGTTCGGATTTAGGAGGCGGAGAATGGTCAATGGAGTGGGATTGGAATGTTGATGTTCTTGTTATCATCAATCAGTTGAAAGAAAGATGCCATCTTGAGAATGAAAATGAGTTGGGTATAAGTAAACAACAAAATGGAGCTTTCATTAATGTGCCCCACAGACAACAATGGTGGCCATGTCTTTGAATCTATCTCCATAGTCTCCTTTAACCTCATGCCTCTCTTTAGTCTTAGAACAAGACTGACAGGGGTCGTACTCGTACCCCATGAATCCCTCAGTCGCACTCCATATAAGCCTCTCTCTATTGGGGGAGAGGCTTACAGAACTGGCTGGAGCACTCCAAATTTCATTTTGGTAGGTTGAATCCACCACAAAGAAAGTACTTAATTTTTTCTTTTTTTTATATTTCTTTTATCATAAATTATATCTTGTCTAGAATAATATAATCAATTTTTAATTCACTATTTTATCCAAATTCAAACAATACAAATTTTAAAAATTCTCAAAATTAATGGTACATTTTTTCACCAAAATTTTTCATATTTATATTTTCATCATAAAAAAATTACTACATCTTTTTATCATCAACAAACATAAATTTTATCATATCTCATTTATTATTATTATATTTATTGTGATTTTATTATTAGTAATTATAATTTATAAACATAAAAAAAATTATTATTATATGAATTAATCTTTTGTTTATTCAATAAATTGTTTTGAAAATTTAAATTTAAAATATTATTTTTGATATTATATCAAATAAGAAATTTTATTTTATATAAATATATAGATAGTATAAAAATATAATATCTATGAGTCTTAGTTACTTGTATATAAATCTCTAAATAAAGTTTATAACATTTTAAAAATTTTAAAAAACTACTCCCTCGGTTCAGAAACATTGTCACAAAATGATAATTTGAATGTCTAAAAATAATTGTCAGTATTTACTCTTTCACATATTTTTTTTCCAAAATACACTCATAATAATTGTTTGTTTTAGTGACATTTGCTTAATTTTCGTACAACTATACTTCAAATGTAATATTTTCAATATCGCTAATTAAGGACAAATTAGTAACTATTTCATTTTTTTAATATTTGTGACAATAAAAAAATGACGGTCATTTTGGGATGAAAGGAGTAGCATTTATAAGTGAAAAATTAATAAATGTATATTTTTATAAATCACTAAATGAAAATGATTTTAAAAATAATAAAATAATAATCTGAACGTTCATACGAAAAAAACAGCGATGCGTGGGTAGGAGATGGTGATAATGAAAGAGATGAGGGGCAAAGTAGTCAAAGTAAAAAACATAACGACTAGTTAGAACAACTCCGTGGAATAAGCAGAAAGCCCAATGCACGCTCTCCTATGACCTCCATACTCTTTCTCACTCACCGAACTCACCTCTCTCCTCGTTACTTCTTTTCTCTCTTCCGCAGATTTTCAGACGTCTGCCATGAACCTCAATATCTTCAAGAAGAAGACTTCTCCTAAAGGTGCCTCCTTTTTGTTGTGCATTTGGGTTTTTGTGACAACATGATTAGTGGGGATGGGTAGATGGGAACTTAATCGGTTTTGTAATTGAGGGTTTTTGTGCAATTTAGAAATGAGTGTTTTTCAAGTGTGCAACTTACATTTTTTCTTTGATTGGAACAGATGCTCTCAGGACTAGTAAGAGAGAAATGACTGTTGCCACTAGAGGTTTGTGTGTTCTTTTTTCCTCGTCTTGTTCTCTTAAATCAATATTACTTTTCACTTTTAACAGATTTAGAAACTTTTGAAACAGTCTAATAAGAAGGATCTTTGAGCTTAATCATATAATTCTTTGATTTCATTGTACATTACTTATGTTTCAACGTTAGAACATCTGCACCTTGCAAAGTATAATTTCTAGCTCTTTTCGTTTGCTTGTGCTGATTTGTTGCGTGGCTTCTTTTGATCGTGATGGTTTTAGGCATTGAACGTGAAATTGCATCGCTTCAGCTGGAGGTATGTTGTGTTTTTATATGGCACTGGAAAAATTAAGTTGGCTTGGGTTATTTAAATGAACTTGGTTTTAATATGCAATTACAGGAAAAGAAGTTGGTAGCAGAGATTAAGAAGACTGCGAAAACTGGAAATGAGGTTGATTTTTTATTATGAACTTAGCTTAAGTACTCTGTAGCTAGTGCATTGAAACAAGGGCATGGAGTAACACTTCTTTGTGTAATTGAAACAACTTAATCACTGTAGCTTATTCTCTATTATTTTCTCAGGCTGCTACTAGAATTTTAGCTCGACAACTTGTTCGTCTACGTCAACAAATAACTAATTTGCAAGGGAGTCGAGCTCAAATCAGGGGTGTAGCTACTCATACGCAGGTAAAGTTTTTAACAGCTATTCAGTATTGAGAGAAATATCAACTTCAATGGCATTCAACTCATGGTTTTGTGTTTTTGGTACCTGCATTTACAGGCACTATATGCTAGCACTTCAATTTCTACCGGCATGAAAGGTGCAACTAAGGCTATGGTAGCGATGAACAAGGTATTGGTTCAACAACGTAATATAGCACACGTCTTGTTCAATGTTCATATTTCTACATACGAAAAGGCAGTCGATGTTTGTATTCCCATGATTTAGATTCCCATTCCCTCCTATGGTTTAAAAGGAAATGCCAGAACCGACACTGAAATACTATAGGTTTCATCAATTGTTGATAATTTTGTTTGCTGGTACTGACATCTATCAATCTTCTATTACTTAAATCTATTCCCATTTTCTCCTATAACTTTCCTATTTCAATGTTTAATGCAGTGTACTTCTAGAGTTTATCATGTGTTTCTGTTGGAATGGTTTCATTTTTTTTTCAAATGTCTTTATTCTGACTGTAAATAATTTATACACTTTGTTGTTCTTCAGCAAATGGCCCCTTCTAAACAAATCAAAGTTATCAAAGAATTTCAAAAGCAGTCTCAGCAACTGGACATGACGGTAATTGCTTTTATCTCTGAAATGCATTATGTTATTCCTTCCATGATTCATTCTCTCTTGAGAAATAATATTGTTGTATCGTCGATTGGTTGAATAGAGTTCCTATCATATTTTTTGACTCCAACTTCATTGGCTATACTTTTTTTTTTAACTTTTTCAATATTTCAGACTTCTCATGACATTTTTTTTTGTTCATAGATTGAGATGATGTCAGAGTCTATTGATGAAACTTTAGACAAAGATGAAGCTGAAGAGGAAACCGAAGAACTCACTAACCAGGTGCATTACCTAATTGCGAGATTGCCTTGTGTTATTACTTCACCTTTAGAATCATGAAGTTTTTATCACATATCTGAATTTACCTTCTTAATACCTTGTGTTGCTTCACCTTTTGAATTGTGAAGTTTTTATTGCATTTCTGAATTTCTCTTCTTAATTATTAGGTGCTTGATGAAATTGGAGTGGACATTGCATCTCAGGTCAGTTTATTAGATAACCTTTTCATTCAGCCATTATTCAGTTTCTAGTCTTTAGTTGTTTAAGTTTCTGATTTGATCCAAAACTTTTAACAGTTATCTTCAGCTCCGAAAGGCCGGATTGCATCTAGGGTGGCTGCTAATAATGCTCCTGCTGTTAAAAGGTATCTGGCAGCCGTTCATTGAAATTTCTAAATTGACAGCAATATGAAATGTGAACACAAAGTGGCCAAATGCAATCATCCATTGAAAATCTTCATGATTCGTCAAGGCGCAGCTTGTTTAATATGCTTCTTCTGGAAGTTCTACTACTTTATTCATTTGACTTTAATCATTGAAGAACCTGACTTAGGATTATTTACAGAAGAACGAATTTAGGCATAATTAACTAGTAGGATCCAACTTACATTTACGTTTTAGATTTTTAGTCCATTCTTACTTACATAATCAAAATCTTTCACACAAATGCAGCCTTCATGAAGAGTCTTCAGCTGAGGTGGAGGATCTGGAGAAAAGGCTGGCATCTCTTCGACGCATCTGAGACGAGAAACATCGGTGATCAAAACCCTTTCGGAGCTGAATCATATTCCATGTTAAATGTCTTACAAAAATGAACTTAATGCATGAGAACTGGAGAGCTATATTCATGAGTATTGCCATAATGCTGTAGTTTCTGTGATAATGCGGTAAGTAAATCAATCATATATATAGAATTATTGCCTTTGTTTTCCTAGTGTGAAATTTTAAAAGAAAACCTATGTTTCTTGTAATAGATGGATGTAATAAGAGTGTTATATATGGTTTGAAACGAGTGACAGGTTGTTTGGATAGAACGACGAGTCGTAAAGAGAAATGATTGACACGTCACTTTTTTTTTAACATTTATTATATTGATGGCGTAATCGCGTGATTATGATTAATAATCTAATAAAGGAAAAGATAACACAGATATTAAATAATAAACCGACTTATAGTGAAGAAGGAAAGGATTAATTCGTCTTTAATCCATATATTAATTATGTATAAATTGTATACGTGCAGGTTTCGCATTCTTTTTTTAATATATATATATAAGTACACGTTGAATGAAGTGATGGAGCAACCATTGATTTTA
Source organism: Breynia disticha f. nivosa (assembly GCA_948193385.1). Taxonomy (NCBI): domain Eukaryota; kingdom Viridiplantae; phylum Streptophyta; class Magnoliopsida; order Malpighiales; family Phyllanthaceae; genus Breynia; species Breynia disticha. The sequence goes on along the minus strand of CANYCX013230894.1, from coordinate 23,953 downwards.
AAAGACAAACATCAATGAGATGAACATAAAATTTAATTTAAATTAATTCATAAAAATTTAAAAATCACTTTAATTGTTTAAAAACAAAAAAAATAAAAAATATATAACATAGAAATAATAAAATATTTATCCATGAAAAACTATAATTAAAACGATAATTATAATAAGAAATAGTAAGATTATTTTTAATAATATTTTCTTAATTTTTTTAAATGTTATTTTTTATTTGCACTATTAATTTTTAATTTTAAGAAAAATAAAAAATATTTAAAATTAAAAATGTAATTTCAAATTAAAAGATTATATTAAAGATGTATTTTTTTTGCATTTAAGCATATTGGGTAAGATAGAGGTGGTCCGTAAAAGCAGAAAGGAAATAGAGAAGCGAATATACGGGGAAGGTTAGTTGTCAATACAAAAAAAAAAAAAGAGAGATTAGTTTGGAAAAATTGATAAAAAGGAATCGGTGGTTGACGGAAATTTCCCTTCAACGACACAACCAAATTGAACAAAAGCTAAATTAGAATCCATTCCAAACCATACCATACCATTCCATTCCATAATATTACATACACTGCCATACGGTTACCTTCCTTTTTTATCCACAATCCTCTCTCTCTCCCTCTCTCTCTGCATAATCCTTCAATTCCCCTATTATATTTTAATAAAAACGTTTTTTTGTCCTTCCGCCTGGTTGGATTTGCATCGGAAGGGGAGATCAGAGGTAGATTGATTTCGTATGGATTGTTTTTTATGCGGATTTGGGTTGTTGACGTTTGTGTTTTGTTGATGTGTAGAGATGCAGAGCCAGGTGGTGTGTAGTGGATGCAGGAGCATGCTGTTGTATCCCAGAGGTGCTTCTAATGTTTGTTGTGCCTTGTGTAATACTCTTACTCCTGCCCCGGCTCCCGGTATATACTTCTCTCTTTCCTTTCCTGTTCTATTCTCTTTTTAATCTCTCCGCCTTACTTTTCGATTCTTATTCAAATCTGTGGTTTTAGTTTTTTGTTAGTCTCTGCGGGTTCTTTTTATTTGGATTTAATTGTTTTTCAAGTTCAATTGTTCCTATGGTGTTTGTTGCGTGCAAATGTTGTTGCTTGTTAGTCTAATGAGGGTTTTTGAAAATGGGAAACGGTGTAAAAGCTTGACTATTAGGCTCAGAAAGGTCGAATTTTTTCTAAGGTTAAATGCCAATTGTTTTTGTGTGCCTACAAATGTCTTCTTTTGTGTTGAGGCGACAGCATATTTATCTATTTATAACTTTAGGCGCTAATTTATATGATATTTGGACTTGCAAATCAATGTCTTTTGAAGTTGATGCTGTAACTCTAGTGCTTTGCGAAATGCTTAAATAGAATGGTTATAGAGATGGAAGTTATTGTATAACATTGCAGGGATGGACATGGCACAACTTATCTGTGGAGGTTGCAGGACATTGCTAGCGTATTCGCGTGGTGCAACTAGTGTGAGATGCTCTTGCTGTCACACTGTTAACCTTGTACCTGGTATGTTACTTGAAAAGACACAGATTTGTTCAAGAGTGTATTTACCATATTTATATGCTTTGCTTTTTATCTAATTCAGATCAACATTGTCTTGTATAATGAATTTTCTGGATTGCAAACATAGGCTGTCCTTTAGAAAATGACTTTGATGTGTTTTCTTTATTTCACGGAATTATTTGATTTATTTGTCTTGATTCCCCTTCCTGGTTGTGATACAGTATCTAATCAGTTTGCTCATGTAAACTGTGGGAACTGCCGGACGACACTTATGTATCCTTATGGAGCTCCGTCTGTCAAATGCGCTGTTTGTCACTATGTTACTAATGTTAATGTAAGTTTGTCTGCTCTTGTGGTATTACCATCTACTTTTGAGTATATCTGTGATGATTGATTGCGAAGTTTGAAAAGCTTCTTACTGCTGTCATTGATTTGCTGTCACCATTGACTATACTTTGGATGAGTACATCCTTATGAGTTATGATTAGGTGTTTCTTCATACTCTATTACGACGAAGTTTCCTCTTACTAATTTTCTTTTTCTTCTTTCAATTTACTTATGACAATGGAAACTTGTACTTGAGACTATATTCAAGCCATACTAGTTGTTCACTTAATTGGATACTTCTCTTGTAGATTATTTCCCTCTGTGATTGTAGCTCAAAATGAATGATGCACACTTTTCAAACTTCCTATTAGATTTTCTATCATAATGTTTTTTGTTTGTTAATTTCATGTTTGGCAATGGTAATTTTTTCTCTCGTCCCATATATGTTTTAGATGGGAAATATGAGAGTTCCTCTTCCAGCAAATAGACCAAATGGTACAGTTGGAACAATGCCATCTACTTCAACTGTATGTAATTCGCCTTTTTGTATACTTCCTGATCGAAAATTTTCGTTTCCCCGACATATATGGATTTTGTAATATTTTGTTTTCTCTTTTGTCTTTCCTTTAGGCAATGCCTCAACCTCAAACCCAAACCGTTGTCGTGGAAAACCCAATGTCTGTCGACGAAAGTGGAAAATTGGTAAAAGCTACTGCTCATTTACTTTTCCGTGTTTATCTTTCTAGCCATTCTCCATTTGTGAAGATTGTCCATTGTCCTTTCCGTGCACTAATTGATGTTATGAACACTGCAGGTGAGCAACGTTGTTGTCGGTGTAACAACCGAGAAAAAATGATGCTGTATGGTTTGATATCTCGCTGTTTATTTCTTAGGAAACAGTTGAAAAATTTTTATTACCCAGAGTTGGGGAGACGTATGTTGGGTTAATATTGTATATTTTGCGAGTCACGTCTACAATTTGTTATGGTCTTCAATTTGAAGGGGAAAAACAAAACAATTGCATTGTATGAGATGGGAGAGAAATTTGAAGCATCAATTTGTACATCTTGGAGAGAGGAGGAAGCCATTGTTCATGTATGATTGTTTGCGAGGATGGAATTAATTCTAGCAGAGTGATTGTGGTTATATCTATATAAATATATGTTTGCAGTACATAGAAATAAAATTGGAACAAATTGTGTATTCATGGAGTCGTATGGCTGTCTATATGATGTTTGTAGCTTCGTTGGTGTTCAAAGTCCTGAGATGAGCTTCTGTTATAGCATTTGCATCTCTGTTATCATTTTCCATTTTTGATTTTGTTACAAAACCGATGCTTCTACTCTCTTCTTTTGTTTTACTTCTTTAGGAATTGAACTTTCGGCATCTTAATATAATTTTCTACCGAACCATTCGTAAATCGTTTGGTGAACAAGTTCGTGAATATACTTAGATATAAGTTCGTTCAAACTCGTGAACAAGATTGCTTTTTGAGTTTAGTCTCGTGAGTATGCTTATTTGCTAGACTTGTTTGAGAGGTTTGTTTAAACTCGTGAACATAATCGTAAGTTTGAACAATATTTTGAGTTCAATAAAAAGTTTAATTCGAACTCGAACTTATAAAATTTTAAATCAGTCGAGCTTGAATATTATAAAACTCGGTTTGATTGGATTAGATTCAAGACATTACGACGGCAAAGAAGCCAATTGCTTTTAACACTTACAAAGGCAAGACAACCATTTCACGTAAAGAAACCATCTGATTCTGGAAATGTCATACAAATTCCCAACCACCAACACCAAGTCACAAATCAAGCTGATAGTTAGACCACCCAAATAAACTAACATCTGCTATTACAATTCCTTATTAGACTCCACAAATGATCTTCTCCACCAATATCCACCCTCAAAACATTTATAAATACATGTTCTTCTTCTACCTCTGCCATTACTACTCCCTCTCCTTCTGTTGTTTTCATCTGTGTAAATGGCTTCACACAATGGAACTTCTAAGCTTGACACTGCATGGAACTTTGGCTCGAAGCCTAAGAAATGGGTTGTTCTCGGGCTGAGAGTTGCTGCATTTTTCGCCACGGCTTCTGCAACAATCGTGATGGCTCTCAACAAACAGACTAAAACTCTTGTTGTTGCCACCATTGGAAGTACCCCTTTAACTGCCACCCTCACTGCCAAGTTTCAGCACACTCCGGCTTTTATGTATGCCTTTCCATCTTGTAGTAGTCTTCTTTCTGTGCCTATACATTTTCATGACCTAATCGAAATTGGTGCCTGCTCTTCAGTTTTTTTGTCATTGCCAATGGATTGGCTAGCATCCACAACTTAGCGATGAGTGTAGAGGATATGTGTGGACAGAAGCTTGATTACAAAGGACTAAAACTTACCATGATAGCTATCTTTGATATGGTAATCCAAATCCTGAAATCTCTCACTTGAAAATGCTTTTATTCTAATTTTTTTATTTGGCTTGAACTAATGTTCCGTTGGTTATACGCAGTTGACGGTAGCTCTGGTATCAGGAGGAGTGAATGCTGCAGTTTTCATGGCAGAGCTAGGGAAGAATGGTAATTCACATGCAAGATGGAACAAAATCTGTGACAAATTTGAAACCTTTTGTGATCATGGTGGTGGGGCGATTATTGCTTCTTTTGTTGGACTTTTTCTCATGTTGGTGATCAGTGTGACGAGTATTATAAGGCTTCAGAGATCAAAATCTGACAGCAACAGTGATGTTGTAGTCGCATGATGTAGTGGATTTACAGAGAACTTATCCTAACCTGTTCGGTTATGTTTTGTTTTTGTTCTGTCACTGTACCATTGTTGAAGCATCAGACCTCTTTGTATTTTACTTTCTTCCAGGAACTAATCTGTGTGGCGTGAAAATTTCACAATATACATTCTCTCCAAGTTCTTATGAATTATCCTTATATACCATCAGTCATATACAAATAATGGATACAATATTGATAAAATTATATTCATAAACAACAATGGCTGATACAAATGGACAAAGGAAGAGGACATTAGAACTCTCAAAGTGCCTGATCTGATGCAGTCTTTTCGTCGTATTCAGATACCATACGTTGTGCGATTTTCCCAATGCTATTAGTATAAATCTATCTCCCGGCAAAGGTGGTAACGGACATGCTATTTGAGGAACTACATTCAGCCTGGTTCATGCTCATTTCGACCTCCACAGTGCTTCTAGCATTCATAAATGCCGGATGTTTTGGTGTCGGCAATTGCGCAACTTCACTTGTTAACATTGAACTGACATCTGACATGAAAGGTCTGTCCGATGCATTATCTTCTACACACAGCAATCCGATATTAATGCATCTCAGCACTTGTTCTTCAGAACAAGAATCTCTTAATGTTGGATGCACTAGGTCTAAGGCAGAACATTCTTTCCATAGTTTCCAGGCCTGAAAACCATTCATGTTCAGCAAGAAACTCAGAAAGAAAACAACCTTGTAGATTATAACATTGTTCAGAGCTCTTTTAATAATATTACTTACATATCCTACGAGGTTGAGAGGAGGATCAGATTGAAATAGGCCATGATTCTTTCTGCCACTTATGATCTCTAACATCAGTACTCCAAAGCTGAAAACATCAGATTTAACCGAGAAAATGCCCCCCATTGCATACTCAGGTGACATATAACCACTGCATATTTAAGACAAGAATCTTTCTTAGATTTCATCCAATGAGAAACTCGAAATACAATTATTTAATCTGTTGAACATGTCTGCAAATCTTATACTTACTATGTTCCAACAATCCGGTTTGTGTTTGCTTCAGATTCATTTGTCTTAAAGATTCTAGCCATTCCAAAATCAGAAATTTTGGGATTCATGTGCTCATCTAATAATATGTTACTAACTTTCAAATCCCTATGAATTATCCTTAGTCTTGAATATTTGTGAAGATACAGCAGTCCTTGAGCTATTCCTTCAATAATTTCGAATCGTTTATTCCAATCAAGGAGCTTCCTTCCCGATTCATCTATATTTAAGCAACAGAAAAAGAGCAGCACATGTTTTTTAGTGCTTGTTAATCGCAGCAAATATATCAGAAAGAATTACAGTTGTAGCTTACCAAAAATGAATGAATCCAAGCTTTTATTAGGCATGTATTCATAGATTAACATTTTCTCTTCCCCATGAATGCAGAAACCAAGGAGCCTGACAAGGTTAGTGTGCTGCAATTTAGCTATTAGTACAAGTTCATTCTTAAATTCCACAAGGCCTTGTCCTGAACTTTTCGAAAGCCTTTTGACTGCTATTTTTCTTCCATCTGGAAGTATTCCCTGGAATAAAGATTGCATAAAGTACTGCTCTAAGAACAGATATTTAGGAAGGATTTTCTACGCTTTAACAATGCCTAGCTAATAACTTACCTTGTAAACAGGACCGAAACCACCCTGACCAAGTTTGTTCTTTATTGAGAAGTAATTCGTAGCAGTCATAATTGTTGCAGCACTGTACAGTTTCAAATTATGATTCCTGTTATCATCAAGTTCGAGCTCTCGAGTGTCGTTGGTTGTGTCAAAATTCAGCAACTCATTCAGAAATTTTACTGTTACAAATGGAATTCAATAAGCTTGTCGAGAAACAATTGGATTTCATTATATATCCAACTGAGGAATGTGTTACCTTTCTGTTGTCTTTTCCTTATAAAGTGCAAGATGATTCCAGCGATTACTAAGATAAGAAAAGTTGCAGCCACAATCCACATCCACTTCCTTCTTTCTGCATGGTCAAGAAGTGTTAATAATACAGATTGGCAATGGTAATTTTGTTTTCTGACAAGTAATGATAACTTACTTGTTGCCTTTTCAACGATGATATAATAGAGCTCTGATCTTCCAGTTGGGTCTTCTGTGAAGTCTGTGCCAAAAAAAAATACGCACCCTGTTTCTATGTTTGCATCGACACCTCTAGCTACAACGCCACCACACGAACAATTGTTCCAGCACAAGTCCAAGCAATCAGTAATGCTAAGATTATCATTCCTAACATACTCCGATCCAACATTACCATTGAAATAACCATTTCTGGGTTCAAACTCATCACCGTTATTCCTGCAAGTTGGCCCTTCCCATTTCTCACAACCACGTTTTATGTTATTCCCGTCACAGGTCTCAACACCATTAAACAATATAAGATTATTAATGACTAATCTTCCATTATATTCAAGAAACCAAATTGAAAAATTCGACAAAATATACTGATCATCCAGCCCAATACTGAACTGTAAGTAATCTTCCTTTGAAGTGGAAACATTAGTGAAGTTAAAACTAAAATTATAAGTTATGTTGAGGGGAAAATTGGAGAATCCAGAACCAGCAGTCCAAAACAAAGTACCTCTTCTCCTGAGCGCTAATTGATTGGAGGAGGGCTCCCATTCAAGAGTGAAAGAACCACTAGCTGGGACAAAATCAGTTAACCAGGATGTAAGATACCGTTTCCGACCATTTATAGTCCCCAGTTTCATTCCAGGCATGAATGAGTTGGTAGGATAGTCAAAGCTTTGCCATAGAATGTCTTGGCCTGCTGAGTTTGCATCTCTCAGGACTAAATTACCAGAATTTTCCAGCACAAGTGTTAAGTTTTTTATTTTAGAGGTTTTTGGTGAGTAAAGATCAGAAACTTCACCACCAGAGTAATTAAGCTTCATAGTTCCTGATGCATCAATGCCAAAAAATCCTGACTTGTCAGGTATTGGTCTGTCCCGGTTGGCAATCCAGCAAGACCTGTCGAGAAGATTGTCCGGGTTATCATCTTTTACCCAGATTACTAAGTAGCTGCCATTGATATTCGTTTCAATTGTTTGGAATTTTAATGTGAAGACACCGTTTTCAGAAACGAGTTGAGAAGAAGAATTAAGGGTTTGACCTTGACTAAGTGTGTCATTAGCTGCAGAAAAAGAGGCACAAAAACATGACAGAATGAGAGCAAGAATGACCTCTTTCACATCCATTCGTGAAAAAATAAACTTCTATCAACTATAACACATGCAAGTATGTGAGAACAAATATTTGGAGAGAGATTTCAAGAGATAATAATAATAATACGAAGCTGCTTTGAAGCAGCCATGGTGGCATTCTTCTGATAGATAGCCAGGGGGAATTATTAAAATTGCTTTGGCCAAACCGGAAGTCGTAGCAGGACTTTTCCATGTTCAGCTTTGGCGTTTTGCGTAGTACTTTCGTTTTTCTTCTGAATACGTTTTCTTTATGAGAGATTTGACATTGCAAATAGTGTTTAACTTCAGCTACAGTCGCTCAACTTTCTGAATGTGACAGCACACAAGGCGACTTCTAGTTCATGTGACCAAATTACAGGATGGTGGAGATTTTTTACTTGAGCAATTATAGAACCGAAAAAATTTCATTCCTTTCACACAATAAATTCAACAGGGCTGGTCAAGTATGGGTGTGAGTGGTTGAGTGTTACATCAGGGACCATAAATCACAATATCAAGCCGACCTCAGAGTGGGGTCACAATCAGTGTGCGGATGAAATTACTTCTACGATTCAATCTTCATATCCACTTCTATTTCAGATTGAAATGGACAAAACGTTTAGCAGAAACATATAAATATCATCAAAAACAAAGGAAAAAACGGTTTCCTCCCTTTCTATCTTTGTTTCAGAAAGCTAAAATACGCAAACCGGAATTCCCAGCAGACAACAGGTGAGAAAGCTTCTATGCCTGATCAGATGCCATCATTTATTGCTGTCAGTTGTGTTATGGTGTACATTGTTGCTATTAATTGTGCAGCTATCTTCCACTGAAGTTGTTAGTAAAGGACATCTCATTTCTTGAAACACTTTCACCGTGGCTCGCACTGATTTCTATATCCATGACGCTTCTTGCACCCGTAAATGCCGGCTTTTTTGGTGCCGGCAATTGCACAATTTCAGTTAACATTGAAATAACATCCGACATGATTGGTCTGTCCATTGCATTATCTTCTACACATAGCAATCCCACATTGATGCATCTTATGACCTGTTCTTCAGAGCAAGAGTCTCTTAGTGTTGGATCCACTAGATCTAATGCAGCACCTTCTTTCCATAGTTTCCAGGCCTGGAAAACATTCGTGATCAATCAGAATGTCAGAGGTTTAAACTTTCTGGATTATCAGCCTGTCAGAGGTTTAAACATTCGACGATGTTACTTACATATGCTACGAGGTTCAGGGGAGGATCAGTCTGATAAAGGCCATGATTCTTTCCACCGCTGATGATCTCTAGCACTAGAACTCCAAAGCTGAATACATCGGACTTGACCGAGAAAATGCCCTCCATGGCATACTCAGGGGACATATAACCACTGCATTTAAAAACAGAATTGTTGTTAGTTTATACACAAATGAGACATTTGAAAATTTCTTTCTAATGTATCATAACATTCATGGAAATCTTATACTTACTATGTTCCAACAATCCGGTTTGTGTTTGCTTCAGATTCATTTATCTTAAAGATTCTTGCCATCCCAAAGTCAGAAATTTTTGGATTCATGTGTTCATCGAGTAGTATATTACTAACTTTCAGATCCCTATGAATTATTCTTATTCTTGAATATCTGTGAAGATAAAGCAGGCCTTGAGCTATGCCTTCTATGATTTCAAAACGTTTATTCCAGTCAAGAAGCTTCCGTTTCGATTGATCTACATTATGCAACAAAAAAATGCAGCAGTGTTATGTCCGTAGTTGCAAGAACTTGTTCATGTAACAGACAGAACAGGAAGTGTTACTTACCAAAAATAAATGAATCCAAACTTTTATTAGGCATATACTCATAGACTAACATTTTCTCAACTCCACGAATGCAGCAACCGAGAAGACGGACAAGATTAGTGTGTTGCAGTTTAGCTATCAATATGAGTTCATTCTTAAATTCCACCAGACCTTGTCCTGAACTTCTGGACAGCCTTTTCACTGCTATTTCTCGCCCATCTGGAAGTTTTCCCTGAAGAAATGAATCCAACAGTCACTACTTAAATCAACAGATACCAACGAAGGATATTAGTTAAAACTTATTCGATTGTCTGGGCAATGCTCAGCGGTAATATATATTTGTAAGTAGTTGAATTACCATACATCAATAAGTCTATAGATTTTACTACAACTGTGGGAAAGTTAATATGAAAAAATTATAGGATTTTATTAAAAATACTCTAGATAAATTTCTTTGTTAGAATGTAAATTACAAAATTGTTTATACAGACAAACAATTTATTTAATACCGTGTATATTTTATGCTAACTTATGACTAAATATTTGTCATTTTTCTTAAATTCTACGTTTTTTTTTGTTTAACGATAAATGGAAACAGAGAAATGAATTTATAGAGAATGTGGGGTATAATATATTTCCACGACAAATTTATAATAAAATTTTTTTAACTAACGTATGCATGTAATGCATTTTTTTTTGTTGATCATAAGTTATTTGTAGAGAATATATTGTGTATGTATGCAATTCTTTTAAAACTTTTTTTTCTTAAGATATATGCATCCAAGATGAATAAGTTCAAATATTAGTTTTTAAGATGCATGTACTATAGTAATTGAAGAATAATATATTTTTAGTCAACTGTACTAAGAAGTTGAAGTTATATTTTAACCTAAAACAACGTATTTACTAATAATGTGGGACATTACTATTGAAGTATGTTAGCAACTCTACACATGAGAATTAAAAATAAAACTCTTGAGAACATTAGAAAAATAGCACATCATGTTGAATATTGTAAAAAATATTAAAATTACTATAACTTATATAATTACAAAAATAATTATCATGTAAATATGAAAATTAGTTGAATAACTTTTAGATTATGATTGAATTTATGTTAAATTGATGTAATGTAAAAGTGTGTGACCGACGTATAATAGTTAAATAATAATATAGTAATTGAAAAAAATAACTAATAACCTAATTATCACTTATTGAATACTTATTATTAAATAGACAACAGTGTATATTTTTATTAGTACTAATTTTAAACAGAATTAGTGTATTAAAATTAATAAATTATTAGTATTTTTGGTGTAACTTTTTACCAAACAACGACCAATATATCATAAGTTATATTAATTAATATGTATAATACCAAATTCAATGAACTATAAATAAAATTATTAACTAATATGTATTCATTTAATATTATAAATATTAAGAAGCCATAAAATTTACACATGTCAACTTAAGAGGATTTTAAGGAGCATTGTCTTAATGCTCTTTGTTTTTATATATGGTATATAGATGGATATAGATATAGATATAGATATAGATATAGATATAGACAGATATAGATATAGATACCTTGTAAACAGGTCCAAAACCTCCTTGTCCAAGTTTGTTGTCGATTGAGAAGGAATTTGTGGCATCCATGATTGTTGCAACACTAAATACTTTCAAATTGTGACCCTTGTTTTCATCAATTTCCATCTCTTGCGTGTCGTCGGTTGCGTCGACCGTCAGTAAATCGTCAAGAAGCTTTTCTGTTGAATGCAACTCAAATGGTTGAACATATATACGGAATTTCAAAAGAAGCTTGTGTATATAAAAATGTGTTTCATTTTATAATCGTTTGAAGTATCTTACCTTTCTGTTTTTTCCTTTTTATGTACAAGAAACTTCCAATAAGAACCAAAATAAGAAAAGCTGCTACTGCTGCTAAAATCCAGACCCAAGGTTCTGTTGCTGCATCCAGTGGCAAAAAAAATACTTAAGGTGTTTTCTTCTTGTTGTTCTGTTGATTTCATAATATGGATTAACAGCACTGACAAAAAGATGCAGATTGTAAATGATAATTTACCTGTATCGTGATCAGGGGGAGCCGCCGCGTCTTCAGAAATTACATAATACTGCATCTGTTGCCCGGATGGATCTGCTGTGAACTCTCCATAATAAAATGAGCACCCAGTATTATTTGCATTAGTACTTTGCACTTTAACGCCAAAACATGAACAATTCTTCCAGCATATATCCAGGCAATCACCAATGCTAAGATTAGCATTCGTATCAAACTCTCTTGGAACATTGGGTCCAAAGTCACCTCTTCTCAGTTCAAACCTGTCACCGTTACTCCTGCAGGTTGGTCCACCCCAACTCTCACAACCCAATTCTGTGTTACTTCCGTTGCAGATTTCAATCCCGGCAAATACGCGTTGATCAATATTAAACTTTCCGTCGAACCCTAGAAAACCCGTATGAATATTCGAATCATCTAGGGAACTATATTCATTCAATGCTACATTGAACTCCACGGAATCTTCATTTTCATTGGACACAGTAGTGAAGTTATAATCAACGGTACTACCCGGATTCAGGAAAACGTTTTCGAAACCGTTACTCGTTTTTGGCCCGCTGCTCCAGAACAAAGTACCTCTCCTCATGATAACCAATTCTTTGCCAGTGCCATTCCATTCAAGAGTGAAAGCACCACTAGCTGGAACTGAATCAGTCAACCAGGATGTAAGATACCGTTTCTGATTATTTATGGTCCCCAGTTTCATTCCCGGCAGAATTATGTCAGTGGGAGAGTCGAAGCTTTGCCACAGGATCTCCTCCTGGCTTAGTGAGTTTTTGCCTCTCAGGATTAAATTACCAGAATCTTCCAACACAGCAGTTAAGTTGACGTTGGAATGTTGTGTCGAGGGAAATCCAACTACATCTCCGCCAGAGTAATTAAGCTTCAGTGTTCCTGATACATCAATTGCAAAAATTCCAGAGGTATCTGGTATTGGACTCTCCCGGTTAGCAATCCAGTATGGCCTGTAACCGCTACTACCGTTGAACCAGATTCCAAGGTAGCTGCCATTGGAATCACTCGTTCCGATAGTTCCGAATTGTAATGTGAAGTTACCGTTCTTGGAAACAAGTTTAGAGGAAGAATTAAGGGCTTGACCTTGAATAAGTGTGTCTTGAGCTAAAGAAATAGAGGAACGAAGGCATGATAAAATTAGAGCAAAAATAATGAGTTTGATACTCATTACAGAGATTTAATTTCTTTCAAATTGATTTTACAAAGATGAGTTTGTTCACATATATATAATAGTCTGCGACACACATATGTTCCTCAGATCCTGAATCACACGAAGTTTCTGTCAAACTTCTGTTGGTTGCTTCAATACAACAGAAAGCATAACGATTGATTTGGTCAACAGTCAACAGGGCTCGTAGTAGCCGCAATGACATTTCTAATGTCTAGCTTTGTCGTGATTTTTAACACGTTATGGAAGTAAGAGGCTGACATTTCAAACTCTGCAACATTCCGTGTATGATTTGTTAAGAACTGGAGGGTCAAATGTACTGTATCGTGCAAGACTAAGTAGCCCTTTTGAGTTGTCAGCATCACCACCAATAAACACCAGCATCTGGGTTTTGTTAAGAAGTTTAGTCCTCTTTTCATCAGGAACGTATACATATTCAATGCTTCCAAACAATTTGTTTCTTTACAAACAGAAATAACATTTCACATATCTGAGATAGCATGTTTTGGGAGTCGCCATTATGCATATGCGTCAATCTGTGTTATTTACTCCTCTGTTTTGGCCAAATTTAGGACTTGGATTTAGCTTTTTTCATTTTGTGAATCATTCATCCTTCAATAAGAGTTCAAATTTAGCATATGTAAGGTAATAATTAAAATACAGAAAAATTTATTAAAATATTTTTATATTAACGGTTGAAATTTAAATTAGTGTTAATAATTTGATTTTGTAAAGTGATTGATACTTCAGGATAAATTAATTTTGTAAAGTTGATTGCTTCATAGATGGAGGGAGTACAACTTATGGAAAGAAAAAGTAGAGTTGATTTTATATATGGCTCATTTCTCTTATAATGTAGTTATAATTTTAATTTTATGTATTTTTATTTATTAAATTACAAATGTATCTTAGTTTTAAAATATATAAAGTTGATAAATATCCACAAAGTTGATATTCAATTTAAAGCAAGAAAAAGTTAATTTTTATAAAATCTTAAGAAAAACAATTTAAGGGGCGTTTGTTAATTTTGAAATAGGATGAAAAATGTTTATTTCGAATTTTAGTATTTCAAGCTATTTGTTACTTGAAAAAGTTAACTTTTTTTTTATTCTTAAGAAAATATTTTTGAAATTTATTCCAACTCTATTATCAACATTCTCTATCTTCATTTAAAATTATCTTATCTATATTATACACAATATGGATGATATTTTATCTGTACAATTAAAATTATACACAATAATATTTTATCTCTACAATTTTAATTATAGTAGAACACATATTAAAATTTATTTAAAATTTAAATTTAAAATTAAACTCTAAATATTATTTATAACTAAATTACGTTATCTATATCGAAGTATTTTTTATCATAAACAAATGTATTGCTATATATTAATATGGTGAGACCAAGTCTAACATCATCCCTCCGCCGCTACATTTTTCAAGTGAAGAGAAAAGATTTAAATTACGATTAATTGTTTACAAAAAAAAATAAATTAAAACAAAAAAAGCCACTCGTACAGAGCGCAAGTGCAAGACACGTGTTAAAAAAACTGATCTGAGAAACCAATGGAGTTAGGGATTGATGGATGACGTGTCGTTAAAAGGTAGTTGGTCGGTTTCGCTGAATTCCGTTAAAACAGCGTGCGCTTTGCCCGGGTTTTCTCTCTCCTATTCCTTCTTCTCATCTTTGACTCTCTCTCTCCCTCTATTTATTTTCATTTATTATTTTTTTATATCTCCCAAATTAACATTTTTATTGATTATTATTAAATATATTAATACACGCTGGAAGCCACGTCTTTTGCCATTCAATCCTAGCCCTTCTTTCACCTTCAATCTTTTTGATTACTCTTATCACAAGTAATCTTTCTTTTTATTATTTTTTTTTCATTTGATTGTTCTTTTATAAACTTTTAGTTGTTGAGTTTACGTCTGACTCTTCAAACTGTTATTTTTCAGCGAGGTAAATAAATTAAAATTGAAGAGTTTTATTAATTGAGCTAAATAATTAATGTGTTGAACCATATTACATTGCTGGGAAGTTTACATTCAATTAAATGAATTTAATTGAATGATATATTTGTTTTTGATTGATGAAAGGAGTGTAATACAAGGAAAGACAGTCCTTTTAGGAGACAATATCAATTATCTTTGGCATCTTTAATCTTTCTTACCATAGGTAGACTTTCAGAGGGCTGTTTTTGTTTGCTTCCTTTTTTCACAGAAAGGGTTGGTTTGATTTTGTTGCAGAAATAAAGAAAGTGGTTGATTTTGAGAAGTGGGTTTGGATTGAAGTTGGTTGGGTAAATAAAAAGGCACATCCTTTTTTAGGTCAAAGATTTCTTGTTTAGGTTAAAAATTTTTATCTTCTTTCAAACCCAATGGAACAGTTTGTATCGGCTGCAGAAATCCCTGTCAAGGAGGTAATTTTTTTGTCTCCTCTGTTTCAATTATACTAATGTTTTTGTTTGTTTTCTTGGATTATTTATTTATTTATTTATGTTGTGAAAGTTGTTGTCTTTTTGTATTTAATTTCATTGATTGAATTTGGTTTCTTTGTTCCCTGTGACTTGGATGTCCAACTTGGACTTCTTGGATAATGGTTACTGGGATTATCCCTAATCCGTGTTTTGATGAATGCGATCTTTGTTTGTTGTGATCTTCCGTTTCTTGATCATGATGATATTAATGCTCTGATAATTTTCTGATGGCAACAACATTGATTTTGATTCCATTTGGAGATGTTATTGCTGGTCCTTTTAATTGAGGTAAATGAGTCTGCTAATTGAACCTGCTGCAATGAGATTTGCAGAGTTCTTTAGCGGGTGTAGAATCTGACTGTGTGGCTTTGTTGATGAACATTTGGGTTGAATTTTCTATAATGCTTCATGCAACCATGGTTCTTGCTTTGGGACTAATTTTATAGTGTTTCTTCAATCTTTGGTATCTGACCATTTTTTTTGTTAACTACCTTTTGGTCTCTGTCATGTATTAGATTTTCTATATTTGTCTCTGTTTAGCCTAACCATTCATGGCATCCATAGGTTAAATCTAATGCTTGATGTTCTTATCAGGATCTTTCCCCGAAGGAGTGTAATAATATTAAAAGCAACAGTGTCCCTGAGGGCTCAGGCAGTCCCAGACATCGAAAGGTAATCATAATTATAACAATGTTCATTATTGTTCAACACAATTAGTTTCCATGTGCATAGTTTGGCTGTAAGTTTGGAGGGCAATAATTGTGATGAATTTACCTGAACAAAATGTTCATCTGGACAAAATTCTGATCATGGAGCTTTTTTCATTTCATGTTCTTGGAGATGTGTGTAGAAAATGGTAATAGTGTATTTGGTTGTGGTAACTTAGGTAACAGCAAGGTGGGAACCAGATAAAGGTTGCAGACCTATCATTGATGAAGCTCCAGTGTTTTATCCTACTATTGAGGTATATCTGCTGATAACAGATGCCATTCTTGTGGTTTAGTTTTTATTATTGTTTTGTTTCTTCCTAAATCATATGTTGCTGTTCTATTCATTTAGGAATTTCAAGATACTCTTGGGTACATCTCAAAGATTAGATCAAAAGCAGAGTCCTTTGGGATATGTAGGATTGTCCCTCCACCAACCTGGAGTCCACCCTGCCGCCTTAAGGAGAAACAGTTATGGGAATGTGCTAAATTTTCTACTAGAATCCAACAAGTTGACTTGCTTCAGAACAGGGAACCAATGAACAAAAAATTTAGAAACCGGAAACGGAAGAAAAAGAGAGAATCGAGATGGGGAGCCTCCAAGAGAAGGGTGAAGTCATCTTGCTCAGAAGTCAATGATGCTTCTGATACTAATGAAAAGTTTGGATTTCAGACAGGGTCTGACTTCACACTAGTTGAATTTCAAAACTATGCTAATCGTTTCAAGAAGTGCTACTTTGAAATGAAAGAATCTAAAGAAGATGTAGAGCATGAAGCTGCACTGGAATACCACAAATCAGAAATTTCAGTTGATGATATCGAAGGTGAATACTGGCGAATCGTTGAGGAACCAACAGATGAGATCGAGGTATGGAGATGCAGTCTTTTCACATCATTTACTTGTCTTGTGCATTTGTTCATTTATGAAAAATATATGCTTTATTTACCTTATTGTAGGTGTATTATGGAGCTGATCTGGAAACAGCAGTATTTGGAAGTGGCTTTCCTAAGCTTTCATCTATGACCGCTGATGATTGTTCAGATGAGTATGTGGTATCTGGTTGGAATTTGAACAACCTCCCACGCCTGTCTGGCTCTGTTCTATGCTTTGAAGAGAGTGACATCTCTGGAGTTCTGGTGCCTTGGTTATATGTCGGCATGTGTTTCTCATCATTTTGCTGGGTAGGTCATCATTGCTGATGAGTGATGCTATGAACTCTATATGAATAAAGATAGATGTAGAAAATATTTTGCTACAACTAAGCCATTTTCAAATTTTCCATCTAGTTACAAGTATTCTGATTTGGTTGAATGCATCCTTTGATGATTAAAATGAGCTCAAAGTTTTTTTGTTACGGCAAAACCTTGATGGTTATACCTTTAATGCTACTATGTTTTTTGTCCATAACCCAGAAAGTTTACTTTTAAAACCAATAAAAATTTGGATGAGTGCATTGAAGCTCAAAAATCTAATTGGTGCGAAGTCGCATTTGTATCTTTTTATTCTGAGGTTAAATTTTCTTTTTTTAAGAAATATACAAGTTAACTAATGCTCTCTCTTTTTCCTTTTTTGTTTCTGAACAGCACGTTGAGGATCATCATCTATTTTCACTAAACTATTTACACATGGGTGATCCAAAGATATGGTATGGGGTTCCTGGAAGCCACGCTTGTGGTTTGGAAGACACAATGAGAAAGCATATGCCTGATTTATTCAAAGAATCTCCCGATTTGCTTAACGAATTGGTAAGTAAGAGTCCTCTTATGGTTTATTATAATTTGATCTAAGCAGGAGTGAATTTATTAGCACAGTAGGTAGACATAGCTTAGCCACTCATTGCGCTTTGCTATATCATGTTCATTTTCGGTGAGCTCAGAATGCATATGAATTTGGACTTGAAACTTTTCATTCCCATGGATATGCATCCTTTCTTATTACTACATTTTGACATTTGACATATTCAAACTATTAATTTAGATGTATTGCTTATCCTTTCCTTTGCCTTTATTGGAAATTTAGGCTGTTAATAATGTAATTATGACCCAGTAGATTTTTTGAATTTTTCAGGCTGATATATCGTCTGACATTCTCTTTTCGTACTGTTTTTGCTTCTTAATTTGGGAATATGGGTTCCGGTTGTAAGTAACGATTTTACCTCTATGTACAGGTGACTCAATTATCTCCGTCCGTTCTAAAAGGAGAGGGTGTACCCGTCTATCGAGTTGTGCAGCACTCGGGAGAGTTTGTTCTTACCTTTCCAAGGGCATACCATTCTGGCTTTAATTGTGGCTTCAACTGTGCTGAGGCTGTGAATGTAGCGCCTGTTGATTGGTTAGCTCATGGGCAATATGCAGTTGAGCTTTATAGTGAACAGCATCGCAAAACATCTATATCACATGACAAGCTACTACTAAGATCTGCTCACAATGCAATCCAGGCACTCAGGGACCTGTTAATTCTCGGAAAGGAAACCCCAGAAAACCTGAGGTGGAGCAGCGTCTGTGGAAAAGATGGTTTGCTTACCAAGGCAATTAAGGTATTCTATCTTAAATGTTCATACATGCTGTATTTTGATTTAAAATACTAATTTTCAAGATTATCACTTTTGGCAGACAAGGTTGCAGATGGAACGGGAAAGAATATGCAATCTTCCAACACAAATAAAGTTTCAGAAGATGGAGAAAGACTTTGACTTGAACAATGAAAGAGAATGTTTCTCATGCTTCTATGATCTGCATTTATCTGCTGCTAGCTGCAAATGCTCACCCGAGCGATTTTCATGCCTCAAACATGCAGACCATTTGTGTTCATGTGAAGAAGATAATAGATATGTCCTTATTCGATACACAACAGATGATTTACATAAACTTGTTACAGCATTGGAAGGAGGATTAGATTCTATCAAATCATGGACAGCAGAAGAACTTGATTTAGCTTCTCATGGTGACAATCATTTCCATCCTAAGCAAGAAGCAGCTGATTCTCATGAAAAGGGAAGTTCTTGTCCCCGGAGGACTGAAGAAATATTGGATGCAAAGCAGTTAGGCTGCCCAAGTAGAAGTATTCATGTTTCTTCGGAAGGAATCCAATCAGATGGTTATAGTTATGAAAACACGAAAAAAACAAAGGTGGAACAAGGTGGTTGCAGCATTGACCTAAATCTTGCCGTTATGTCCTATCATCATGAAAGTCGGTCTCTTTATGCAACTGATTTCTATGATAGAAAACCTATCCTAGATTTGGCAGGGACAGGTCTTTTTATCGGTGAACAGCAGAAAGTCGATGCTTCAGATGCCATGAAGATAGATACTGTACAAGGCATAAGCGGCTGCAATTCAACAGGGATGTTTTACGACCGTTTGAATGTGAAGTTTGTCGGTCACACTAGTGCGTGTAATACCAAGTTGTTTGGAGTTGATCTGCTGTTCCCTGCACCACCAAATGGCTTGAGAAATGAAATAACTGACCTCCCTACTTCAAGAATATCTCTAGATGAACAAAGCAATTTATCAAAAATGTTTACTGCTTGTGTTGAACCTCTAAATTTTGGATCAGTAATGTCTGGAAAACTTTGGTGCAACAAAATGGCCATTTTCCCCAAAGGTATGTTCCTAGTGAATTTCTTCTAAATTTTCTTTCTGTATCAACTCTTATTGCCCTTCATTGATCCCATTGTTTCATAATTTTAGGGTTCAGAAGCAGGGTAAAATTCTATAGCGTCCTTGATCCAGGAAGAATGTGCAACTATATTTCAGAAATACTGGATGCAGGGTTTCTTGGTCCTCTTTTCAAGGTAGGCTTGGCTCTAAAAAAATGCAGTTTTCTTATCTATCTGTAAATTTAAGTTGTCTACTTCTTTTCTTTTCCTCTGGAAAGGATTGCTTTCACACTTTTTAGTTATGTGTACGAGAAAAAAACCATGTCCTTATGGCTATTCTCACCTCCAATTTGAAAACTTGTGCTCCATTGTCAGGTGTCTTTAGAAGAATGCCCTTGGAAAACATTCACCAATGTTTCAGCCGAGAAATGCTGGGAAATGGTGCTGCAACAGTTGAATAAAGAAATTGCACAGAGGAACAGCATAAGAGAAAGAGGAGTTCCCCCTTTACAGTCTTTCCAGAGCATCAATGGCCTAGAAATGTTGGGGTTTCTATCTCCACTGATTATCAAAGTAAGCTATGTTGTTGCATTCTCGTAGCCTTGACACACAAGTACATATTATTGGTCACTACTGCACTGCATACTGTGCAGCATTTACATGTTACACCTATTTCTGAAAACTTATTTTGAATAATTTTGGTCAGGCTGTTGAGGATCTGGATCCGCATCGCCAATGCAAGCAGTACTGGAATTCTAGGATCACGATTTGACTAACAAGAGCGAACTTGGATTGCTTCGTTTTAGAAACAGAGGCAAATTTTGGCATTGACGTAGCGGTACATTATAGGAGATCAACATTCAGTTGATGATCAGTATATTCTGCAACGACCATCGGAGAAGTAAGTCCTGAATAATTAAAGTAACACATTGAACATTCTACGGCAAGGCGCAAGGCGCAGAATTTTTGGAATGGCAACATGGCGAGATTTCTTGGGAGGTCAAAGAAAGAGTAGATAGATGACGGCAAAGTTTAGGTTTCTTGATTCTTTTTAGTTTAGGGGTGGTAGGTTTAGTATAATTTCTAACATTCACAGCTTAGGTCCATTCTTTATGATTTCACTTAAGAACAGAGATTTCATGCACATATATTTCTGGTACTCATGCATACGGAATCTTGATTACCTGATGCCTTGACTTTCTATAGGAAATGGAGAATTGTGTACATCAGAGATCTCTTATTAACCAGTAATGCAATATATATTAGCTTCCTATTTCATTCTTCTATGTTTTCTTCTTTCGTTATGCATTTGTTAACAATGGAATCTGTGATATGGACAAGTAGGTCTGTCGCAAAGGACATATTTTTCCAGAAAACTTGGTCACCATGCTCAGGAATGTGCACATTTTCAGGGCATTTTAGTTTACTGTAACCAATTACTACCATGTGCGATTCCTCTAACACCAACAAAACGAAAATTAAGCTTCACAAAATGAATCAACAAATCCAAAATCGATAGCAGGAAGCTTCATTCATGACATCAACCTTGTTTTGCAAAGAAAACTTCAGGTATTATCTCCTGACCTTTACAGTAACAACACATAGCAGAAGCAGTTCCAACCATTCTATTCTTGTATGTACATTTACAATTTTTCCAATATGACCAACCAGAACAAGGAAGAATGCTTTACAAAAGAACTAACAAATCAAGAATCTGCGACAAGAACTTCAATTTCAAGATCTTAACTTCACCTCACAAAGAACTCGCCTTCCATAACAAAACCCTCACCGCTGCATCAACCATCCGAAAACTGCAAAACCAATCAAAAGCCAGAAAACACAACCTCTAAAACGACTCTTTGCAGCACTAGACCGATGAACATGTCCCCTAATCAACTGTCCCCTATCGGGGACAACCAAAGGCTTCTTTCCCGGCGGCGGAGATGAAACTGAAGGAGGAGGAGGAGGAGGAGCCACCACAAGCTCGACCTTATGCGGGTCCCCATAAAGAGAATAATCAAGAAGACGCGATATACCATGAACAAGATAGTTCTTAGTAGCGTAAAGATCAGGATGAGAGAGCCAAGAACCATCAAGAGTAAAGTTGAAAAGAGAAGTATTAGTGACAAGTATAGAGTTGTTAGAAAGAAGAGTAGGGAGGCGAGAAAAGGGCTTTAACTGGTGAAGTTGGGCGAAGGTAAGACGCTGTGGGACAATGTGGTAGGGGAACATAAGAGGATCGGTTGAGGGTAAGGCTGCAGGGGAGGAGAAGTCATGGTCTGAAGGGATGAAAAGAGTGGCAGAGAGAGGGAGGAAGGTGGGAACAGTGGAGGAAAGAATGTTGGCCCAACCAGTGAAGTCTCCTGCTCCAATGAGAGCGTCTATGATGTTGTTGAGTTGCTGTTGGTGGTGTATTTTGAGGAGGTCTTGTATTGATTGTGGCGGTGGTGGTGGTGCAGGAGAGGTGGGTGGTGGGGATGTGGTGGAAGTGAAAGTGGTGATGAGGAGGAGGAAAATAAGGTGGTGGCTTGCCATTGAAGATGGTGGTTTCTTCATTTTCGAGTGTGAGTTTCTTGGAGTTTGGATTATGAGTTTAGGGTGATGCTTTGATTTATAACTAACCATGTTAACTAACTCTTCGTATTCCCGCCAATATGATCCAAGAACAGTAAGGGCATTCTTGAAATTTAAGTCAATTTTGCTGTGCAGAAAATACCAGAAAATTGTGTCGATATAATATTTATTAAACGGTAGCACTTTAACGAATCCAACAGTTCTCATCACTTCGTTTTATACAAGATGAGCTGTAGAAGATAACTATAATATTGTGTCGTCTTACTGTTGGAGATTAGAATATGTCTAGCAATGTGGTAGAAGTAGGGATGACAATAAAACTCATAACCGTGGGGACCCGATCCGACCCAACCCAAACGGGACGGGGCACGGGACAACCCGAAATTAAAAAGAGAAGCCATTTAGTTGACATAGCTGCTCGTAAATTTTAGGTCTCTCGCTAAAATATTTCATGAAAAACGTCATGGCAGTAGCCGAGGTGCTATATACTGCTGTTGTTATACCAATGAGTTAATCTGTAATCTCAGCCTCTGACATGTGTTTTTCAGAAGGGTCCGTTATTATAATCATATTTGAAAGTATGTCTTTCGTAGGTGATCCTGAGGTCATTGCAGCCTTCTTCTCGTTGATTACACATTACAGCTCTCAACTCCTTGCAAATTATGGCTGAAACCTTGTTTCCTCTGATTCCAGGAAAGTTGACAGGAATAGAATGCATTCCTGACGCAATGCAATCAAAATTCTCGAGAAGCCTGACAATGCGGTCAAGATCATCGCTACCCAAGAAAAATAGAGTGGAAAGTGTTAGTCAGTGTTTTGGCGAGATGGTGAGCTTGACCTGATATCTTTCCTCCCAATAAGTTCTCATTTGATGTTGTGCGACCAAGTCCATTTTTCCCCAGTATCTGACCACAGTTTTCTCTCCAAGAATGCGTGTGACACTCAAATTTTAATTCTCTTTTTCTTTTAAATTAATAATATTCATAAATTATTTGTAAATCAGAGTGAGTATGAATATAAAATCAGCAGGAAAGAGAAAATAAATAATAATTATTTTCAAAACAAACTTAGGCCTAAAACAGTTACAACATAAAATATTTTACAGCGGAAGTAAATATAAGTTTGAAAACAAATCCAAACTTAAAGTAATACATATTTAAAAATATGTACAAATCTTTAATAAACTTGAAGTACATAAAACAGTAAAACTGGAGCTCAACCTCAAACACTTGTTATCTCTGCAAACGATCACTGCACGTCTGGTCCAATTAGGGGTGAGCAAAAATAACCAAACCGACCAATTCAAACCGAAACCAAACCGAACCAACCCAAATTTAACGGTTTTGTAACAGTTTGGTTTGGAATTGGGTTGGATTTTTTCCAACCCGACTGGTTCGGTTCGGGTTCGGGTTGGAAACTGACCAACCCCAACCCGAACCGACCCAACCACACTCATATCATATACTATAATATACTAGTTATTCCTATGCTAAAAAGCCCACCCAAACACAACCCAATAACCCATTATCTATGGCACACACTAACACTAGATGAGAATCTCACACGCAATACTAGCAGCTGTTGTACCAATGGCGGTGAACATTGTGTCCGTTCTATGTTTTGATAATGATTTGAAATAAATGAACTTGATAAATATTGTCCACAGGCTGATGAGACAACTCAGATCGAAATGAGGCCGACTTGGAATTAGATTTTGGTGTTAAC
>CANYCX013230070.1:0-12281 GCA_948193385.1 Breynia disticha f. nivosa | reverse complement strand
TTGGAAATTTAAATTCAAGATCAAGAGTTATTTACAAAATTAACCTCCATTTCTTCTCTACATCTTTATTTACAAGGATATTTTAGTTATAACGCACAAATAATTTTAAAATTTTAACATACCAAACAAAAGATAGTATTTCGAAATCACAGAATTTACATGATATACTAAACAATTGAATTGAATTTACAATTCTAATTCCTTATAAATTTTATTTGATTTCATTTACAAATCAAATCCATTTTTATTTCATACCAAACATTATCTTATGATATTTGTTTTGTCCATGAACAGACAAAAGGGAATCTCCAGATCACTCCACAGTTTGCTCTAATCAAACTTCCAAACACTTGCTTACAAATTACCAATCACTCTATAAATACAAGACTTGTTTAGATACTGTTTGATCAACAACACAAAGCTTTCGTTTCTTCTTTGAAATCAACACGAAATGGGAGTTTATAAGTTGGATTCTAATCGAAAATTCCTGCGATGTTCGGACAAGAAAACCGTCTGTGTTTATGAACTGAATGTTCTGTACTCATGTGTCGTCAGAGAAGGGAATTGGAAGCAACTGGCAAGTGTAGGCAATGACCTTCCTTATGATGCACTGGAAATTTTTGGCCATGTGATTTCAGGAGCTTCATTCAAAAAACTGGCAGAGGAGCTTTGCAGCTCCTGTTTAATGGTCAACAAGGAAGGATATTGCTATCTGAGGACTTCCGGATTTGGTGAAACTACCTGTCCTGTGGAGTACTACAGGATAAATGATCTCTTTGGGTGGTCTGAGTATGGATTCATACCATATATAAGGACTACCTGGAATCGCTGTGATATGCGTAGCGGTGGAAATGTGGTTAATTTGCTTGAACAGAGGGATTCGTTGAAGGAGTGTGAAAAGAAGCTGAAAGAAACTGAGGAGAAGCTGACAGATTTGGAGAAGCTGTTTCTGGATAAGGAAGCTCAACTGAGTTCCCTCAAAAGTCAGCTGGAAACTGCCAGACAGGAAGCTGCTGCGTCGCAGGACAAGCTGTGACTCTCTAACTCTGAATTGAAATTGATATCCTGTAGGTGGCTGCTTTACAACCAGAAGAATTGCAGTTGAAATAGTGGCTGCAACTGTGGCGTTTCAGTGTTTTAGATTTTCACTTCTTTTGTTAATTTACGAATTTAAATGTGGTCAATTTTGTTTCATAATCTGATGTAATCCAAGAAAAAGCATTGATTGGTTTTCTTGTAGCGTTTCACGTACTGGTTTGTGGATCAAATCGTACAATGCTTCATTGCAATGTGACCTCATCGGAAAAATTAGAAAGATGAAGTTGTGGTCCAGCTGATTCTTCACCTTCTTTGGTTCTGCATCGTGAGGGTGCTTATGCTTTTCCAAAGCACCACTATCTTTTCAGCTTTGGCTACTTGACTTCGTAGCTTTCTTTAAGCATTTATGTGACTATATATAAAGCTACATACGAAAACCTGATCATTGAACCAACCACAGATTGAAATGCATAGGCCTACAATTATATCAGTGCTACTTCCTCAAGATAAGATATGTTGAGGGAGAGGAATATGTTGCACTTTGAAAAAGCATTTGGCTATTATGTCAGCTTTCACAGATGAACGCATCCTGTTTAGGTATCAACAAAGCGCGAAAGGAAAACAGTGGATAATTTTCTACTAACTAGTCTAGTATTGATAATTTAGTCTATTAGCAATAGGATGACAGAATAAAGATCTTCCTAGAGCAGGATCCTGAGAATTACTGAAAGCAAAATAGAGTGAGAAGGTTTAACCTGACATCAGTTTTTTCTTCAAGACGAACCAATTTCTGTAATACAAGTCCCTATATAGTTTTTATAATGTGTAATGAGGTGAAAGTTTGAGGTAATTTACCCAATAAAACAAGCAGGAAACCCAATAGTCCTTCCTTACCTCTGAAAATATTAGCATGAATAGGGACAAAGTTGACAAGATAAAGGTCCACATCATTCGCGTTGTGGGGTTGTTTTCTACATGTCTGACAAAAGAATTAAGTTTTCCACATGGCAATGTGATCACATTAAAGCAGAGAATGGAACGAATGATGTTACAGGGTAAATTGCACAAATACAATCCGTCCAATTGAGGCAATCTATACAGAGAATACTATCAAATGCTTCCTGGCAGATATTTGTGGAGATTGAACTGGACAGAGAGCATGATAATCTAAGCAGCAACAAGATCCTCTTCATCCTCAAAACTCAAATTCAATGTTTGTAGTTTGAAACCTGAAGCTTGTATGAGCTCCACTAGACTGGAAGCCACACCAGTAGCCTGTACCGTTGTTTGCTTCTTTAACTGACAAAAGCAAAATCACAAACACAAGGAGCTATAAATGCAAAAAATACATAAGGAGTTATTGTACATTGGCTCTTTTCAATAACCTTCCAACATGTAATATAAAGATCATGCAAATCTTTAACATGCACAAAATTACTAAACAATCCAACATGTGAATGCACTTTAGTTTACTCACCCCAACACTAGCGATTCCCTCTTCTATTCCAACCTTTAAATCTGTTACACATTCTGTTTTCTGCATAAAAAAAAAAGACAATGACATCATAAAGTATATCAAATTTACAGCAAGACAATCTAATATAGAGAAAAAGAAACAAATTCCCCCCAACCAAAACATTAGGAATTTTCTTCTAGCAGCATTCACATAAATGAGAAATTTACTGATGAGTAATATTTTAATCATGTGGAAATATATAAGGCTGCATCATTTGAATAACAATATTAATTTACGGGACATTGTTCATTTTCAAACCTAACGTTTAGGCTAAAATTGCATTTTGACCAAAATCAATTTTTCGGATCAATTTTGGGTTCAACATATAAACTGTTGCACAATATGGGGTCTTTGTTCACGTACTCATTGACACAATCATAAGTTGCTTAATAGTTTGGTAAGTATGAATTTGAGACTAAAACGACATCAGATTGGAGAGGAAAAATAACAAGATAAAGAAGAACCAGAGAGGTAAGTAAATAGCATTGTCAAGTTAAATTATGGTAAGATTGCACAAATACTTCTCAATACATTCAACGAACTTTAACTTAGTTAATAAATGACGTCATTTTAATCTCTTTTTTTACGGATAAATGTTAGACCATGTACATTACCGTTTATTAGTCTTCCGACGAAATCCCTAATTTGGACGATAAGTCCTACATTAGACAAAAAAAAAACACAATTTCGACCCAAACTTTATGGTCGAAAATGGACAATATCCATATTAATTTACTTATCTTGTTGACTTAGTAGAGCTGTAGCGATTACTTGTTCTTTTTATGTTTAGGCCTAGCAATTGGTTTAAGATTTTAGCATCACTAAACTAATGTTCCAAAAACCTTCAACTACTTTCATGTGAACATGAACAAAAAACAGTTAGTTGATAAACGCTATGCCGCACGTATTTATGTCTATTATTTATCATTGTTTAATGCGCAATTTGAGCGTTTATCATTAAAAACAGTTTATTTATTCTTTGTGCTACCTTTTGTAGGTTCAGTAATGACTTAGTGCAACATCGGAACAAAAATGGGATGAATTAGAGTGAACATGGTGGAAAAACAAGTGTCTGGGCAACTACACAGACAAGTGAACACTTACACAGACACATGCACAATATTACACGGTCAACAAATATCGTGTAATGTTACAACATGTTACACTAACAAAGGAAGACCTACACTAACGCATGTTAAATTCTATACTGATATCAAATTGTCTATGTAACATTACAGCAAGTTACACAGACAGACTAAAAACTACACAGACAAAGGCCAACAACTTCAACGACGCTAAAGAGTCATATATCGTAGCATGGAGTGATGAGAAGAAAGATGATAACAAGAAAGAGGAGAACAATATTGCCCTCATGGCCCGTGAAGCTTACTCTAACTATGGTAAGGTAAACCTTAACTCAAATGACGATGACCTCCTTGATGCTTTTGAAGCCCTTAATGTTGATTATGTTAATGTTATTGAGGCTAATAAGGCGCTAAAGAAGATAATTAAGGTGCTCGAGAATGAAAATGAGGAGTTGCTTGTGATAGTGAATAATGCAAATGATCAATCTAATTGAGTTCTTGAATGTAATTTAAAATCAATCTGAGAAGACTAAGATAGAGTTTAATGATCTTATTGGCAAATATGCAAATGGAAATAAGTTTGAGAAAATGTTTAAAATGCAAAGATATACATTATCTAGATGTGTTTTGGCATGTGATGAGTTCGAAAATGAACAACTTCTAATTAATAAGGTTGACCATAAAATTAATCCTTTGAACTTTAAAGTTCCTAGATGTGATAAATGTTTGAAAATTGATCATAGTGTCCATTCATGTTTAGCTTCTAGAAGAATAATTGAGATCAAGAAAATTTGGATTCCTAAAGGTACCATTGTGAAAAATAGAGTGTATTCGAAAAACCAATATAGACTTAATTTGGCTTTACCAATCAAGAGAAATTGATTTTATTCTTGTAGGTACCTCCAAGGAAGGAAAAAACCATTAGTCTTTGTACAATGATAGTGGTTGTTCAAGACATATGAGTGGAGACAAGAACTTGTTTGCCTCAATCATATCGAAAAATGAAGGTGTTGCGGACGCATTCATAGGGCATCACTATTCTCGGAAGGAAATAATTGCTGTCATTAACCTCATAAGGAAAGTATTCTCAGAAGGCAACTGATAATACTTTGGAAATGATTGTTGATTGAAATTCAATCAGAAATGACTATAGATTTGCAATTAATTTGGAAATGATTGTTGTCCTTATTTTCAGAAGAAAATTACTAATAATTAGCATCAAGATTTCTGCTTATTTTAAATGTATTCCTTTTTAGAATTTCAAATTTGTAACTGATGGCACACTATATATAGTGCCGACTTCCATGAATAAGAAATCAAGCAATTATATCAAAATTCTATTTAGACCTCTGTCAAGGACGAGTTCTCTTTTGTTTCTGCAACTATAGGGCCTAAGAAGGGTTCTAGCAACTCTGACAGTCAAGTGTCTAGATCCGTGACTAGATCCTACTCGAAAGCATGTAACAGAAGGACACATAACCTTTGGAGACAACAAATGAGGTAAAATTGTTGAGTTTGGTAAAGTAGGTAAGGAACCTTTACCTACCATCAATAATGTGTTGCTTGTTCATGGTCTTCCTACTACAGATACTCTGGCTAGAAAGAGGTGTAGCTTGACTTCGATGGCTTGCCCTGTTTGCGGTGTGGGAGTGGAGTTTGCTCTACATATCTTTGTTGAGTCTAAGTTTGTAATGGAAGTGTGGATGTTGGCTGGATTGTGGAGACTGCTGGGGGTGCAGGTGATCTGATAAGTTGGCTACTGGGGATGTTTAATGGGCTTGAGCAGGAGCAGGGGTGGTGGGCGACTGTGATGGCAATTTGTTGGGTGTCATGGAAGCATTTTAATGAGGTTGTTTGGAATAATAAATACTCCCATGCAGGAGTTATCTTGGCTAGAGAATCTAATTTGTTAAATGCTTGGAATGATGCAAGAATGGAAGTGGATTTTGATACTTGTTAGAAACTAGCTATTGTGCCCTCCCATTGGATGAGATCGGGCGTTTGATGGCTTAAGTTCAATGTTGATGCGGCTTGTGGTCATAATTGGGGTACTTGCAGTATGATTAGACGAAATGACCTTGACCAGTTTGGGGGTGGGGCATGTGCAAAAAGTCCATTGATTTTTGTTCAAAAAGAACAACTTACTTCCCAAAAAATAAATTATTAAGAAAGTAAGTTACTTAAGAAGTAAATTACTGAAAAAATATGACTTTTATGTGTTTAAAAAGAAAATATACTTCTTGGAAAGTGTGTACTAATTATTATATGTATACCAATAATACTCTAAACAAAAAATATGTTATTATTTATTAAGATATATATAATTTTAAAAATTATAGAAAATATAATATTATAAAATTTATGCAAAGTTTTTATAAAAATATATATACATTATTTAAAAAAATATTTTTTATAAAAAATTAATTTCATATGTTATATCAAATTGGTGAAATAATATATTTCTTTTGTTTAAAAAATTAAAATTGTTATCGTCACTTAAAATAAGAACTTTAAATTAAATTCATTATAAATCCATAATTATAATAAATATATAATTTAATCCAAATTTTAAATGAAAATAGAGATGAAAAAAACAAAGTAAAATAGGAGAAAGTAAAAAGCCACCTCTCCCTAGGTTTTTTCTTTGTCTATTTAGAGTAACTTACTTCCTTAAGCAAAAATAAACTTCCTTACTTAGTTATAACAAAACATGGCCAGAGAATTCATTTCTCCTCTAACTCATTTCCCCTCATACCAAAAAACGCCTAATGCAAACATCTTGTATTCACTATAATTTGTAACAAGCTCATGATATTCAGCATGAAAGTCATAAGCCTATAACCTAATTAGCACAATGAATAACGAACCAATTCCTATTGTATTCACTAGAAGGTTTCATCCAAGTATCAAACCTATAGTTTCACAAAATATTAGGGAGCTCGCATCTATCATAAAGCATAATTCAGACACCTAGGTTGCCCAAAGGGGATAACAGTAAAAGATGCAAACAAAATTAGAAACCATAAAAATGCAAGACATGCAATGCAAGTATACACATTTTTTTCTCCTTAAAACAATCTAAAATCTGAGAAACATTGAAACAAAGTTTAGAGGACAAGAAGTTTGAACCTCTAACGCCTTAGTCACATTGGGAATAGCCGATTCACTCATTGTTCCCTCCGCCTACAAATTATTGAACAATCAGCCCGCGAAACCAACAAATTACTGTACATTTTTCTAAAAAAAAAAAAATCCCAGCACCTATCACTATAAAGCAACTTATATAGAATATGGATATATAGAGTTTTTGAAGCAACATTATTTACAACAACAAGGTTTCTGAGCCTCACATTCATAAACAAAATCATCTCTAGTACTATCACAGTTACAGGCCTCGACGTATTCACCATCCAAATTACAATTCTTAACAATTTCTTTCTAATTTCAATTCATACAAAACAAGTATTCAACTTCAAACACAAGAGAGAAAAAAAAAATAAAAAACAAAGTACCTCGAAATACATAGTAAGAGTATCAGAAGGAGAAACAGGGACAGAAACAGTCTGTGTTTCATCAACTTCCTCTGTAACTTCTTCTTCTGACACTTGAGATTCCTCTTCCACGGAATTAACCCTTCTGAAGCCATGGCAATATGAGTTGTTGAATTTTCTTGCATTGTTGTTGAAGGTGAAAAAGATATTGTTTTTGTTGAAAGAAGTGGGAAGTGAAAAATGGGTTTTGAAGGTAAGGGATGAGGGTGTAAAGGGCTTGTGGGAATTGAGAAGGAGTGTTGAAGGTAGAGACGAAAATGTAGAGAGTGTAGCCATTGTTGCTGTTTTGCGTTAGTAATGAGGGAACCTTTTTTATTGATAACTATTTTTATCTTCATTTCTGAAATGGAGAATGGGTTCGGATCAGCCGTGGTAAAATTCATTTGTATCCGTTTATGCTTTTTATCGGAGCATGTCGTCCCTCGACTAATTTCATATTGATTATTAGTCCATAAATTTATTTAAATATAATAAAAATTGCAAGAGTGTGTTCATTAAGCTTTGTTTGGATGTTGGTTAGAAGAGGGAAGGGCAACGGAGGGTAAAAAAATTAAAATTTTTATGTGTTTGGTTTAGTGATTTGAGGGAGGGAAAGGAAGTTAGAGGGTTTGAATCTTAATCTATTATACTGTGATGTAAAATTTTTCTTTTCTTAAATAATGAAATTTCCAAAATTCATAAAATTTTTCTTTTATAAAAATAAATAATAATGACCAACATGAAAAATCCAGTTTTCACATATACGAAAATACAAAAGTGTATATTTTAAATAAATGGTCAAGTTGAAAACCTTTACAACTATAAAGAAGGTACAAATTTATGAAGAACATTTTAAATAAAAGTTTTTATCGTCGCACCCTAGTCCCAAGCATGAAATCCTCAGCCAACCTGTTGAACCATAACATCACAACAAAAAGGTGAGTATAAAACTTAGTAAGTGAATACCTCATTCATCACTTACCTGTCCATATAAAGTCTAATGCACTCGGTCATTTAGTTACACGCATCATTCCATCATTATGTGATCCTCACCTCTCAAGTCTATGGTCCTAGGAGGAAACCCTCGGTCTACTTCTTGGCTTATATTCTAGTTCTGTCTTCCTACTGTCACTTAAACATATGACCCTCTTGTCACAGACCATCCATATAAAGTCTAGTACATTTATTCATTCATTCATTCTCACTTTAATCTCATTCACCAGGGTTTTATTCTATATCTTTACACCAAGCTCTAATCTCAATCTTAGGTTTAAGGGTGCATTATCTATGTGTTCAATTCAAGTTTTCTTTAGTGTTTATTAGACCAAAAGGGTAAAATTTCAAGCCCCTAATTCGTCTCGAATCATGTACTACCTATAGGATGTACAGGGGTAAGGTTTTTCTTGGTCAACTAACCTTCTGGGCATGAATAACGTGGGTTAATCTATAATTTAACGTACGTTATTCTTACAACTATATTTTCAAAAATTCCTGCATGAATAACGTGGGTTATCTTCCCAATTAATGTACGTTAATTGAAGGTAACATACGTTAACTACAATCCAACCTACGTTATTTAGCTTTAGAATACATATTTTACACATTCCGTATCATACTCAACACTTAACTTGTAACGCCCTGAAAATTTCTTAAATAAAAATTTAAATTTAATACAAGAGAGTATTAAAAGAAATATGATTTTCGCATATAGGAATTTATCTAATTTAAGAATGGGCTCAATTTAAATTGAAATGGGGAATATTGAAAGAAATAAATTTTTCCGTATAGGGATTTATTTAAGCTAAGAATAAATTACTTAAATAAGTATACGATTTTTCGTATGAGAAATTACAAAAATTTAGAACTTTGAAGAGGAGACAAAATGGGCAAAATAGTAATAAAGGTATGTGGGCATGGATATTTTAGTCATTACCCATAAGTATCCTAACCCTAAAATCTCTACCACACAAAGAGGGAACCCTAAATCTAC
This sequence comes from Breynia disticha f. nivosa, assembly GCA_948193385.1. Classification (NCBI taxonomy): domain Eukaryota; kingdom Viridiplantae; phylum Streptophyta; class Magnoliopsida; order Malpighiales; family Phyllanthaceae; genus Breynia; species Breynia disticha. Next base: position 3,122 of record CANYCX013230070.1, on the reverse strand, counting down.
TCTTCCCTCTCTCATATGCAACACAGTCGCCCCTTGTTCTCATCTCTCTCCCTCGTCACTCTCTCTTCTCTTCCCTCCACCATACCACGCTGGTCAGCCACCTCTCTTCTCTCCCTTTTTCTCCAGTCGTCACCTCCCTTCCCCTCTCCCTCTCACGCTTGACTCTCCTCCCATGCTACTCTCATTTTCCTCTCTCAAACCGCCACAACCACTCCTCTCACCGCCGCATCTCTCTTTCTCTCCTCTTAGTTGTGCGTTTCCTTCCACGCATAGAGGAGCTCCCTGTCGTGCCTCTCCACGTGCGCCGCACGACCACCGCTCATCACCACACACACGGTTTCCTCCTACTTCAATTTCGGCTGCCATTTCTGTCGCACCAGCCATGCTCAGGCCGACGTTTCTCCTCTCCTGGGGGACTGATTTTAGAGTTGTCTTCAAGAACATGGTAGGGTTTTGTTGTAAACCCTAATTTCAGTTATGTTAGGGATTGAAAATTTATGTATGGTTTATAATACGAAATTGCATGAGTTTGATATTCTATCTGTGAGGTGATTATCGAAGTAGATTATATGACTGTTTGTGGTGTTGTGCTTGCTAAGAATTTAATATATATTATTAAGTGAAAATAGGGAATGTTGTCCATTTTGTAATTGTTGAATACTGAGTCTCGCAACTCATTGCGTATTATGCCTGCCGTGTGGGCAGGGACTTGAGGGGGATTTGTTTTTTACGAGAAGGGTAGATAACAGCTTGATTCCGACTCTTACGCTATAGATCGAAGAACTGAGGTGGGCTGTGCACGAAGATGTATTTTGGTTTAATGTCATACATGTATTTGTATTAAACATGTTGTTGCATATTTTGCTTGTGTTAGGTTACAATTGAAATGGAATCGATTAGATTTCTTGTCTTTCTTAACCATAACAGCTTTGTAAACCCTGGTCGATTTTGTAATAGCCTTCTTAACATTGTAAATTTTTATTTCTATTAATTAATGTATATATTCTCTTTTAAATTTGTGTTCCCTATTTACTATTTTCAAACATTCTGATATCCAGATCCGATTATCATCTTATGGGAATTAATATAATAACATAGGATGATAGTCGAATTTGGGTGTCATAAACATGGCTACATACAACATCAAAAGAGATAAAAATAAAGAAGACATAATGTAAGGAAGAAAGAAGAAAACCCCTAGCGAAGCTCTTGATTTGTCTCCTCCAAAACTCAGCTAAAAGATCCCCAAGTGAACCCTAAAATCCTCTTTATATACTCTTCATTTAGCCGTTGTGAAATGCCAAGAATGCTCTCACTCAAGCCTCTCAAAATAAGGTCTTTTGGATTATTTTGGATGAGTCACGAATGCATTTTTTAGCCCTCCATTCGTGACTCATCTTAGTCACGTTCGTGGTCCACTTTTTGACTCCAAATTTGCACCTTACTTAAGAGTCACGAATGCCATATTAAAGCTTCAACTCCTGACACGAAAATAGTCACGTTTGTGACTCAAATGCTGCCTCAAAATTTTGTTGAAAATGGATCACATTAGGCATAATTTCATTCCTCATTCGTGACTTGATTCTGTCACGTTTGTGGCTAACCTTCTGTGTACAGTTTTTGCACCTCAATTCAAGTAGACTTTGGCAATTTATGGCACTAATTTGTGGTTATTCAGGAGTCACATTTGTAACTTAATTTTAATAGCCAAAATGCTTTTCTAGTGGAGTCACGAATGGTAAGAATGGAGCTTCAAAACGTGATCCATTCAATTCACAAACGTGACTTGCTTTTGGCCTTAAAATCTCTCCAAACTTGAGTCACAAATGGTGAATTTAGGGGTCCAATTCATTATGCACAATGTGTCACGTTCGTAAAACCATTGCTTGCCAAAATCTTCCTTACAATGAATCACGTTTGCCAATATTTTCAAGCTTCATTTGTGATTACTTTAGTCACGTTCGTGACTAGGCTTCTAGTCAATTTTTTTCTTAAATTTCAAGTGTCACAAATGATGAATTCAAGTCTCCTATTCGAGATGTTCTTGAGTCACGAACATGACTCAAGTTTTGGTCAAGTTTGGTCTTCATTTCACTAGTCACAGTTGCCTCTTTTCCTTTCCAATTTGTGACTTCAAAATTGTCACATTTGTAATGATAATTTTTTTCTCACAAACTCATCAATTTTAAGAGCCAATTCATCTTCAATTGTATCTAAATTCCAATGCTTTCACTTGAATGATCAAGATGTCCACATTGGTCAACGAATTAAGTTTCAGACCAAGCTAAGTGATTCATGAATTTATGCTTCCAAAATGCTCCCATTCGATGTGCTCTCTTTTCAACCAATCGTAGCCTAATTTTCATGCTTTCGCAATGCACCTAAATAAAACCTAAAATGTGTAAAATATCTTAAGTTTGCAAGTTTTATCTATACAATAAGATGTTAATGGACTAGAAAATGAAAGGATTAAATGTGTGTGTCTCTAATGAAAGTTTTATCTATACAATAACATGTTAATGGACTAGAAAATGGTCATATCAAACTCCCCCACACTTACTCTTTTGCTCGTCTCAGGAAAACCTAAGTAAACCTTAGGGGTTAAGAATTCAGTTAGGATGCAATTATCAGCCTCATCATGTTCAAGGTCCCATGAAATAATAGTGAGGCTTCAAATAAATCAACCAAGTATTACTGATACCCAAACTTACCTAAGCAAATGACTTTGGGACTCGAATGGTTAATGGTCAAAATTCTGAATGTAACGCCCCATTTTCGGGAAATTTTTAAATTTTTTTTAAGAATATTTGTAAATAATCATGAGGAAATTTTTCGCAAGAAAAAATTAAGTATTAGTTGGTGGAGGAGTGTAGAAGGATATGAGATTTTTAAATTGGGCAAAGTCAGTAAAAACGGGAGAGAGAAAATCGAAACAAGAGCATCGGTTGAGCCGAGGGGCAAAATCGTCAATTCTTCATTTATATATATATATACCTAGCTCCATCTCTCTCTCCTTCATTTTCATTTCCACATTTATGCTTCCAAACACCAAACCGAATTTGTAAAACCCTAACCGAACGTCATCCTCAACGAACCTTGGTGATTGGACGTTGTAGGAACTG
>CANYCX013229850.1:0-17473 GCA_948193385.1 Breynia disticha f. nivosa | reverse complement strand
TTTTAATTGTTGGATTTTTAATTTACATTATTGTCATTTAATTTCTGCAATATTTTACATTTCTTAATTTTCATATTGTGATCCTGTTCGTGTGGTCGGCTCTGCCGCCGGAACAGTTAATTTTATGCAATTTAATTTTACACATTCTTAATTTTAAGGAATTTAATTTTACGCACCATTTAATTTTATGTAATTTAATTTTACGCACTTTTTATTTTATGCAATTTAATTTTATGCACCATTTAATTTCCGCAACTTTAATTATATGTTCAATTTATTTTTCTGTTGTCATATTTATTATTCCGCATTTTATTTACATGTCCATAAAGATATGCTTCCATTTTCAATATGCAAATAAATTTATTTTTTCTATGATTTATGTGTATACAACATTCAAGCTCTAAAATGTACGTAGTTCTTTTATCTATCATTTCTTTAGTTCTTTTCATTTATCTGTTGTTCTTTTCTTTTTATTTCTTCTCTACTTCATTATTTAATTCATACTTCTTTTTTTATCTTCTTTATATTTCTCATTTTATCTAATAATTAACTTTTAACTCTTCTTTTTGTACTTATTCTCTAGCAAATATTATTCATTGTTATCCTTATTTGTATTCATCTTATAATTTAACTCATTTCTTCACCTTTATCCATTTTATTCTTTACCTTTAACTTTCATTTTTCATCTTCTCCTAATTGTTTCATATATCTATACTTCTATTTTTCTTTTCTTACCTTTCTGATATCTCTTTTGACAATTTAATTTCAATTCTCATTTTCATAAATGGACATTGCAATTATTATTCTCATTCTTCTTATTTTCATCTATTATATATATATATATATATTCCTTGAACTCTCTTGTATTTATCTCTTTTAATGAAACTTTCATTTCGTTTACTTTACCTTTTCAAATTTCATACCATTTACATCTTTTATCGTTATTTCAATACACAATCAATTCATCTACTTCCTATTCACTATATAATTCATCTTTCCCTATATTTTATATGAACATTTATTCTTATATTTATCACGTCTTTGAATTAGCTTTTTAATCATTCTCTAACTATAAATGTATTCTCTCATATCTCACACTAAACATTTCTTTTCTTCTTTTAACAATTAGAGTCCTTATCACGAAACTTCTTCTTATATTTATATAAAAGATTTAACTTTTATCTCTATGAAAGTTTTTATATTACATATTTCCATTCTTTTCTTTTATTCATTTCTATATTCTTGTGTCTTCTTTATTTTTTTCTTACTTTCCTTATTTGTTTTAGGCTAAGAATAGATGATAGTGAAGGTTACAAACTTGTCAGTAATTATTTATTATCCTTTTGATTGGTTTTAGGCTTGAGTTTAAGGTGGCACAGCTCATATGAACTCACACAGTTACTATCATAAATAGCATAATTACAATAATCATTTTTCAAAAACACAATTATGCTCTTACTTTAACATAGTCATGCTCTTAATTATCCAAGAGCTCAGTTACTGAGTTGGCCATTTGGATTCAGTCTGTAAAAAATTTTTAACTCAATTTCACATGCATTTCTACCTGAATTATAATTCAAACATATTCCAAAACTCAATATACATGATTTATTGTTTACAATTTATCTTATAACTTTATCTATTTTTCTGAATCTTGGAATTAATAATTTCGTTTATCCTTTCTCTGTAATTTCTTATATATTTCTTGTAAATTTTAACACTGTATTGTTAATTCTTTCTGTCATTTACTCATTCCTACTTTATAATCACTTTAATATTATTAATTACACTTATTTTTTTTTCTTTTCTTTGTTCTTACAACCAAGTTCTTTTCATACTATCATTTAAATCAATATACCCTATTCAACTTATATTCTTTATCCATATTTTGTTTTTCCATAATCTATTTGTAACTACAAATGTTAACTCATTTTTATGCTTCTTTTTATTTGTTTCTATATCTTTGTTCTATGATGATTTTTCCCTTATCTGTTCAATGTTTCTTGATTACTGTCAAAATATTATAATGAAATTCTCTAATATGTTCATATAATCATATTATTCATGTATTTCAATATTTCATTGATCATATGTCATTATCTTTTTACCTTTATATCTTCGATTTATTATATCATAAATAAATTCACTGATTATTATTATCTCCATAATCTTATATTCAATACACTTTTTGTTCTTGTGTCATGCTATTATGTGATTTACTTATTATTTTTTTTTCAATCTTCTTATTCTGCTTATTAATTAACTGAGTACGTATCTTCTTTACTTTCTTTTTACTAAACATGATTTCTCACTTATTCTTCTTTTCTTATAACCTTATCTTCGTACCTTTCATGCATTCATTATGTTTCTTTTTTTATATTTCTATTTTTAAAATTTTAAATGTTATTATCTGATTATTTTCTCTCAACTTAAATATTCTTTATCGTACCTTATCCTTGACTTAACATGACCACAACTACCCTCCTCTATACTTATATGCATTATCTGTGGCAATTACATGTAGTGTCTATCAGTGCATACTTTATGAAAACTTGTAAAATCATTTACCTAGAATATAAATCAACTTCTTTCATAAGTATTTTCTGCTAATAATAACCCCAAAATCACTCAAAACATTTATTTATCTAATTCATTCTAAATTATATCAATCATTTTACTAATCATAGGGTTTTAGAATGAGAATGTTACACATTAGACATATGTTAAACTATTCAAAAGTCCATCTAGAGCTTCATAGATATTTTTTATCTAAGAACTCTGATGTAAGACTTGCACATTAGAACCACTTATGACTGTAAACGATGTAGGATTCTCAGTAGCGAATCTAATCCAAATATCATGTCCTAGACATGTATCAATGACTTCTAACTAACATTCCATGTCTTTGTGTTCTGTAGGATTTAATCCACTAAGTTAGAAAGAGCATGCTAGTCTTAATTCACCTACTATTCCTATAGTAGTGGCCAACTAGGGATATTTAGAATGACATCTTTTGTTTCAAGGTCCTACAGACATATGTTGCACATATGTAAACTTACGCATTAAGATAATCAAAAAATTCTATCAATCTTTATACACAGAAATAACAGATAGATAGAATGAAATGCCTCAACTTATAATGTAGGCTATAAATATTATTTGGGGCTAGGGCTTACACCAATAGGACTATAGCCACTTAAGCCAATAATTGAAGTGTTTACATAATAAACTTTGTTCTGAATGTTTGAGATGAGAATGAATGATGCAATGTTTTATGTATGGTATGAAATGAATGTTCAATGGTTGAGATGACTGAAAAGGAAATGAGATGACAACGGAATGAAGTGTGTGTGTGTGTGTGTAGTGTCAACGAAATTAAGTGTATATAAATAAATGAGGTGACAACAAAATGAAATGTATATGTAAATAAGGTAGAAATAGGAAGAAGAAAATGGATGAAGCTTGTATATATATATATATATATACATATATATATACACTGCAAGGATGAAATTCTATGAAATATCAATTTATGACGACATTTTTTCTAACAAACCTTTAGCGACATGATTTTTTGCAAATATTTTCTTTTTCAACAAACTTTGTCAAAAACTCATTGTGTCTTTTATAACATTTTCTTGTATTGTAAATGCTCGAATTTTTTATCATTTTATTTGAGATTCTGTAAATCTTTATTATTGTTGCTTGAACAACAACGAAAAATAATCATCTTTTCCAAATAGCAATCTACAAAAAAACAAAGTCAGTATAAAATCCTAAACTTTACCAACTATTTAATTCATATTTATGTTTAAGTTAATATGTTTCATAGTGAATAAATCAAAAAATTTTCTTTTGTTTATACTTTATTCTTAATTGGAAACGTTCATATACCATAGCAGGATATAACAGTTGTAGAATCAGTTAAAACAGTAGTACAGCATGGGCAAACAGTGCAAGAGCACGAGCCGTGTTGACCTCGTGTTGCCTGGCAATTCATATGAGCACGCCTCGTGCTGATCAACACCCCATGGGCACGGCCTCGTGTTAGTCTAAGCACGTCCTCTATTAATTCAACAAGATCATCTTGTCAATTAAGCACAGCCCATGTTGAATCTCTACAACTCAATATCAACATCCATTCAACATGTATTCCTTATCTTATACTTATGCAATTATCTTCTCGTGCCAAGTATTCAATTCATCATCAACCTTCATCAAACAAACATCATATATACAACATATGCACATTAGAGTTATCATTTATCCATCAACTCATACCAAAATATAATATGTACTCATCAGCATCATATCATCTATTAACTATCTATCTCAAGTATGACTAACATATATCAACATAGCAAACAACATGTAAAATATGACATGAACAAACTCCTAGATGGCATCGTCAGAAGAGAGAATAGATCGGGTATCAACTGTTCAACCTGATCAAAAGCACAAATCAATACTCTAATGCAAACGCCTATCCCAGTCAATACCTGTACCTGAAAACAAAATTTACAGTTGTGTGAGTTGTATGCACAGTGAGTAATCATTTAGTTCCAATTTATACATTCATACACAACTTCGAAAACTTTCTTTTCCTTTAAATCATATATCATTTATCGTTATAATAATATTTGTATCGTGAACGCTATTGAATCATGCAATCCTGTTAGCCGAAGCTGTAAACTGTCAGTTGAAGCTGTATAACTGTCAGCCAAAGTTGTATACCTATCAGCACTGTATATCTATAAGCCGAAGTTGTATAACTGTCAGCCGAAGTTACAAACTGTCAGCCAAAGCTGTAATACTATATACATATGCACACAAATAACGTTTACGTACCTGTTCGCATTTCATTTTGCATTTTTTGTACCTATTCATTTCAATTATATATATCCAATACCATTTTGACATTATATCCACATTTAACATCACTTCCATATTAAATGCACCTGTATTCACATATCATCATTTCATTTCGCAACTATAAGCAATAATTGTAATTATTCATACATCCGTAATCACATTTTATTTTAGTCAAACAGTGAGTTACATTACTCACCTCCTAACTGAAGTACTTAGATCGATACGAGCCCAAACTCTATCCATGTCTAACCTGTCGTACTATAGAATCATTCATACTGATCACAAAAGTCTCAGGTATATTACGACTCAGAGAGAGCTAAACCTTCACCAGAGGAGATGGATAGAGTTGCTGAAGGATTATGACTACACGATAGAGTATTATCCTAAAAAAGCAAATGTAGTTGAAGATGCTTTGAGCAGAAAAGAGAAGAGGGATGAGGACTCAGTTACTTATAGAGCAGAGTCTCTATTTGCCTTACGTGCTATGTGTGCAGTTAGATCTTATTGAGGATCAGATGTTGGCGAACATTAGAGTCCCACAGATGAGAGACTTGATTTCATCGAGACATATTGAGGATGATCATTTGATGCATATCAAGAGGAAAGTTGAGAAAGGAAAAGTGACTACTCCGCACCGACTTGATGACGACGGTGTGTTGGATTATTGAGAAAGGCTATGTGTTCCAGACATTGTAAAGTTGAAGAGTGAGTTGATGACAGAAGCTCATTCTTCTACTTTATTGGTTCATCCTGGCAGTACGAAGATGTACCGAGATATGAGAGATTTGTACTAGTAGGTACATATGAAAAGAGACATAGCCGACTTTATTTTAAGATGTTTACCTTGTCAGCAGATCAAGGCAGAACATCAGGCACCAACTAGGAAGTTGAGACCATTAGAAATTCCTGAGTGGAAGTGGGAGAAAATCACTATGGATTTTGTGATTGATTTACCCGAGACGTTACGACGCCATGATGCTATCTGGGTAATAGTGGATCGTTTAACGAAATTAGCTCACTTTTTAGCTATCCGACAGGATTATACATTGGATAGGCTAGCTGGGTTATATGTTGCTGAGATCGTCAGATTACATGGTGTTCCTACTTCTATTGTGTCTGATCGTGATCTTAGGTTTACATCGCGATTCTGGCAGAGTTTACAGGATGCGATGGGCACTCGTTTGAGGTTTAACACGGCTTTCTATCCTCAGACAGATGGTCAGTCAGAGAGAACAATTTAGACAGTTGAAGATATGCTTCAAGCTTGTGTGTTAGAGTTCGGAGGTAACTGGGATGATCATTTGTTGTTGATCGAGTTTGCATATAATAATAGCTATCATTCTAGTATCGGGATGGCACCTTATAAGGCTCTATATGGTAGACAGTGCTGGAGTCCAGTGTACTGGGATGTGGAGGGTTTGCGACAGATTGAGGGATCATAGTTGGTTCAGCAAACCCTGGATAAAGTGAATGTTATGAAAAGATGTATGCAAGCAGCCCAAGATCGTTAGAAGAGTTATTATGATCGACATCACCGAGAGATTGAGTATGCGGTTGGTGACAGGGTATTCTTAAGGGTTTTGCCCTGGAGAGGCGTTATCAGGTTTGGGAGACGTGGCAAGTTGAGTCCTAGGTATATCGGACCGTATGAGATTACGGAGAGAGTGTGACCACTGGCTTACAGATTGAGCTTACCAATTGAATTGGCTCATTTACATGATATTTTTTATGTTTCGATGTTGAGACGATATCGATCTAATCCTATCCATGTGTTGAGAGCTCCTGAGATAGATGTATCCGAGGAGTTGACCTATTGGGAGGAGCCAGTTGAGATTTTGGATCAACAGTTGAGACAACTGAGGAATCGAGAGATTCTAATGGTATTGGTGAAATGGAGTTTTCATTCACCAAAAGAAGCTACCTGGGAGGTTGAGTCAGATATGAGACAACAGTATCCATATCTGTTCCCAGACTCAACTTCTGGCACTTGAGGTATGATTGTGATTGTGAGATTTGATTTGATGTTTTGTTGATGATTTGAGTTGTGATTTCAAGTTAGGAAAGTACTTAACTTGATTTTGTTTGTGAAAATGAAGAACATAGCTTGATTGGGTGATGCGATGTATTTGAAGTTATCAGAGGATGTTTACGGGTATGTTTTGGTATTACGGGTCTGTTTTGAGTGCATGGTATACTGAGTTTGCTGCTAGAATTGAGTTTTTATATATGGTACTGAGTTTGCTGCTAGAATTGAGTTTTTATATATGGTATACGTAAATGAAAATGTACCACATCCAAAAATCTTTGCGATTTGATCTATTTGCAATTTTTTGGACGAAATTTCCTAAGTGGGGGAGAGCTGTAACGTCCTGGAAATTGTATGATTTAAAATAAAACAAAAACTGCATTTATTCTGATCAAATCGGATTGATTTAGGAAACATTTAGAAAATCAACAGACAACACGACCATGAGCACGCCTTGTGCTCATGGGGGATTATTAGCACGACCTCGTGCTCATCCTAGAAAATCAGCACTTCCTCATGTTGATTTAATTTGCAGAATGATGAACAGGAACTCGTGCTAAGATTTCACGGTACGACATGAAGCACGACTCGTGCTCGAGACCGTGTTAACTGAGACTATACTGACTTGCTCGATTCTGTTTTCATTCATTTCAAAGCATAACAAAGAAGCAAGCAGGACAACTGAGTGAACCCTAATCCTCATCGAGCAACATGTTTGAGTCATTCAAACTGATTTTCTTGTGTGAAATCAATCCCAAGTGTAAAGGTAAGTGCTCTCATGTGTTCTTGGTTTAGTTCTAAGTTAAACTTATTGTTTAACCTTACTGTTGAATGGGATTGAGAGTTGTTTAGTTGCTGAAATGATGATGGAATGTTGTGGAAGTATGAATAAGGGTTGGTTAATGTTTTAGGATTGAAAGAGAAGGATTGAATGATTGATTATGGATGGTTTGATTGTTTAAGAGGAGCTAAACGATCTTATATAGAGAGATTTAGTCGGTGAGCTAGCAGTGGAGGCGGTGCTTAGTTGCACGTATTTCGAGGTAAGTGGTTTCCACTTACGATCTTTATGCTTACGAGTATTGAGTAGTTTCGTAAGTGTTTTCCTTAATTAAGTATCATAATACATAATATATAATTAAAGAGAAAATGAAAAGTTTAAAAATTTAAAGAATGAGAACAAAGAATTTAAATGCTCATAGATATGTGTTATGTGTGATTAACATGTATAACTTGATGTGATTTTGAGCTTATATTGATATGAGCATGGATTGTGATTGTGCTAAGTATGCTCTTTGTGATTTATATGCCTATTGACATATTGTTGACATTTGGTCGACATATTAGCATGAGACTTGCTTGGCATATATATATTGAGCATAAGACTTGCTTGATTTGGTCATACATTTAAGCTTGTTCTTGTAGCATGTTGAATGCATATAATCATTCATTGTGTTGCATGTTGTGTGTGACACTGAGCTACAGGGATTCTAGCATGAGACGCGCACCTTTCAGTTGAGAGATTCTTGACATGTCGGTTGAGAGACTCCCGACGATTCTGTGATTTATCACGATGCCGAGTGAGACGCTCGATTCCACGTGAGACTCGTGATGCTGCATGAGACTCGTGATGTTGGTGAGACGCCGATGGATGTAAGCCCCGGGCATTCATATGTGTGTGCATGACATTTGCATACACAAGTTATTTGACATTCATGATAGCATGTTTTTACTGCTGATTGAGATGAATGTTGTGATATATATGTTGAGGTTGTATATATGAGATATATGGTATGTTTTAGGTACATGATGTATGCAAACAAGTGATATTATGTGTTTTATGTGTTAAACACTATTGATATGGTACATGTGAGTGTTGGGTAGTGTTCTACCTATTTGTTTAACTTGTTTGCTATCAAATTGATGAAAACAAAATTATAATGTACCAAAACAATAGCTCAGCACGACCACGTGCTAACCAGCGTGCCCTGTGCTGTTGGGCCATTCTGGGATTGTGTATGATCACGCCACCGTGCTCTAAGGTAGCACGATCGTGTTACCTGGGTTTGTGTTTAATGAACACAACTCGTGTTTATTTTGGCACGACGAGTTAACTGGGAAAGTTGTTGAGCATGCCTCGTGTTCATGCAGAACGACCTTGTGTTGTTCCCCTGCACTTCAATTATTCAATATTCTGATTATCACTTACTGAGTATTTGTGAATACTCACCCGTTTGAATGTTGAATTATGGTGCAGATAGTAGATAGTTGCTTGTGGACTTGCAGGCTGTTGATCAGAGGCATATCGGGATTATTTATGAGGTCCAGCTCCAGTGTTTGTTCAACTTTTGTTTTGTACAAAGATGTACATATATGTATATATGTGTTTTGTTTTCGCTGATGTGTGAATGATTTGTATAAATTATTTTGGACCTCAGCTTGGGGTATATTTATATATGAGATTTTTATTATATTTAAGCTTGAGTTTATTTTATTTATTTTATTTATCAAACGGGGCAAAAATTTGGGAATATTTGTGTTTTAAATTTGAGCTCCACACCTTTGCTACTCCGTGCTACTTCCATCCTCGAAAAATACTTCAAATGTCCCAGATCTTTGATCTCAAATTCTTTGGACAAGAGAGACTTGAAGCTTCTAATTTCTTCTTTATGATTACCTGTTAGAATAATATCATCAACATACACAATCAGAACTGTGATTCTTCCATCTTTAAAGTGTTTTACAAACAAAATATGGTCTTTTTGTGTTTGAGAATATCCATCCTGCTTAAGGACCTTGGCGAATCAATCAAACCAGGCTCTAGGAAACTGTTTAAGTCCATATAAGGCCTTCCTTAGCTTGAAAACCTTCCCTTGCGTATCCTTAGTCTCAAATTCAGTTGGCATATCCATGTATACTTCTTTGATTAAGTCCTAATTTAGAAATGCATTCTTAATGTCGAGTTGAAATAGCGACCAATCCAAGTTAACAGCAATGGACAACAGTATGTGCACTGTATTGAGTTTCACGACAGAAGCAAAAGTCTCTTGATAATCAATTCCATACGACTGAGTGTATCCTTTGGCTACTAAATGAGTTGTGTACCTGTCTACACTTCCATCTGCCTTCTGTTTAACTGAGAATATCCACTTACAACCCACTGTTCTTTTTCCAGGTGGTAGTTCAAATAATACCCATTTGTCATTCTTCTCTAGTGCACTGTATTCTTCGAAGATTGCTTTTTTCCATTTGGAGACCTTAAAGGCTTCATACACAAAATTAGGTATCTTTATTTTGTCCAAGGAAGTCATAAATGCTCGAAACTTGGGAGATAAGTTTGAGTAGGTGATGTAGCTGTGTAGAGGATGTTGAGTGCATGATCTAATACATTTTTTGATTGTTATAGGCTAATCCAATGAAGGGTCAATACTAGATTCAACTTTTTCCAGTTGTTTTTCAGGCTCAGCTTAGCTCGTGGAGGTCGCTTGACAGTGTTGAGTTGGTACAGGTTCAAGATTTTTCCTTCTTTCATAAACTTTGATAGTATCATCTTGAAGGAGTAGATGTTTTGGATAGACGATAGGAGAAGACTGATCATACTCAGGTGATTGTGGATACACAAGAGTTTGAATTTGTGATAAATTTTGAGGAACAGACGAGTTTGAATCTAGAACTGATACCCACTCCCAATGCTGCAATTCACTGGTATTATTCTTCCCCTGAAATGCAGGATTGGTATAGTATGGAATGTTTTCAAAGAATGTGACATCCATAGTATTGTAAAATTTGTGATTGACAAGTGAATAACACTTATACCCCCTTTTGGTTGCTTGAATGCCTTAGAAAAATACACTAAGAGCACAAGCATCAAACTTTCCCCGACAGACTTCACAATGAAAAGAATGTAGATTTTTGTTGATAAATAAAGAAGGAAACAGATGTTTCAAATACAGAAAATTGGGAAGACCCAAGCGAAAGTGCCACGTCATAATTTCATTTTCTTTATCGAAATGACTAGTAGATTTCAGACTTTGAATTATCTGACACTAGTAATCAAGAGAGTTGTTTAAGGACGACATAGAGGCCTCCACGGAAATTAGCACCACCGATTGTCTTTCCCGTGCTCAAGTCTTGAAAGACATAAGAATCGACAAGAAATTCGGTTTCACTATTAAGATCATGATTGAGCTTGTTGGCAGAGATAAGATTGCAGTCAAGATCTAGCACGAATAACACAGATTGTGAAGTGAGAGTATTAGAGAGGCAAATGTTTCCCGTTCCAACCACTTTGGTTCGAGTACTGTTGGCTATATGTACAGTTTGAGGGCAAGAATATGGTGAGTAAGTTGAAAACAGTGATACCTGTCATGTTATTGAATGCACTTCGAGTCTACAATCCAAGATGAGTGAAAAAATGTTGTAGCATGAAATATTGAGGTATTAGAGATATTGAGAGATAGATTGGTTGCTAGAAGTGATAAGGATTAAACACTTTCTGAGATGTTTGTTGGGATTTTATCTTGGTTTATAGGAAAGGTGATATAAAGTGTATAGGAGAAAGGCAATTTCTAGGAAAAAAATTTAGAATGTGGTAAAATCATAAAGCTCTGATACCATGTAATTTTTTGAAATTTGGAAGAGAAACTTCTTGTGCTGCTATTCTTTGCGATGATACGCATATACATACAATGATTACATAGTTTCCTAAATACAATTCTAGAAAGAAAAATCTATAATAAATGCAAATTAATAGTCATATTCAAAAAATTAAATTACTGAAAATTGGGACTTAATTTCCTAGATTCTAGATTATGATGACAGCTCAGCCTAGATTGTTTTTTTACAAGAACCGTTAGACTCGAACCTCTGAAAATGCTCTAGTAATGGAACGTTAACAGATATACATTAGAAAGTTGGCTATCTATCGAGTAATATGATATTGTTCAGGTGAACATTTGTTGCAACAGAAACATTAACGTTAGGGAAGAACTATCTTCCATCCGGCAGATTTCTCACAAAAAAAAATTATGAAAGAATAAAATTGTGTAGTGGTGGGGCAAAATTTGTGTTGTTTTATGAAGGAAAAGAGAAATGAGCGTTTCCTCTTGTAAGCTGTAATTCCATTTGCAGCCGACTGTACATGTTTCATGGGATGCAAAACTGGTCTTTCCTTTGGTTGATAACTATAATCAAACATTGAAACGGAACAGCATTACGTCTCCTTCTTGGACGATATAATCTTTGCCTTCAGATCTCAACTGCATCCATACAAATACATTAGGAGTTGCGTTGGAACAACCGATCACTAGTTTGGCTCATCCAATTATGCAATATTTTCATGCTAAAGAAAACAAATATAACTTGCTAAAGAAACAAAAACACCAATCGTCTGTCATTTTATACAAGCTTCATCGTGAGAGACCAACCCATCACAAGTTTGGCTCATCCAATTATGGGTTGACCAAATCATTAAATCCAATGGTTAGAAATAATACCAACCGGCTTGTGGCATATTTGTGGTAGACAAGAGTGACCTCTATCACCAAGATGCCGAGAGTACAAATCTTGGAGGGAACAAATAAATAAAATGACACATATAAAAAAATATTCAACTATTAAAAAAACACAGAAACTAAATTTCGGGAATTTGAACCCATCAAACTAGCAAAGTCCAAGTGAGCATATGTGAGCAGAATTAATGCAGAGGACAATCAATCATTTCAGGACTAAAAATGTCCGAGTTAAAGCAACCAACTCACCAGTCCCTTTTCCCTAGCAGCAGCAAGTGAACCAGCAGCAACAAAATCAGCATATGATACCTGTCAAGCAAAAACCAAAAAAAAAATTAAACGAAATTACTCTACTTTGTCATGTGATATCAGAATGGTTAAGTAATTTGCAGTAGCATAAGATAAATTGCATATTTCTTACCCGCATTATTATAATATCAATTCTCAGGACAAGTAATCTCTAAATTAGCATAACAAATATAATTATCTCCATTTTCTAGATATTTGCAAAATGTGAAAAATTCAGCTGTGGACAAAAATACAGCAAGAAGCCCCTAATCCAACACATTCATCGGCCAAGACGCCAAAAACTTCCAAACCAACTCACCAAATCCTTTCTGATTATAAGCAAACTATATAGCTTAAATACATAACTGGCAGTGATAGAAAAGGAAGATGAATCTTCTGGCATTAACACCCCAGCCATAACATTGAAACACAGTCACAACTTGAGTCCTGCTTATGGTTCTGCAAGTCCGTCAGTAAATGTTTACAGCCACTTATCAACCATTCTTTTGTTTATAAGCCATTTTTAGCCCCTCAATCACACTAACAACGCAATCATATCACACATGTAATTGCTTATGCACAAAACTAGCATATTACAGAAAGAGGAAAAACAAGATAATAAACACCAAAAAAAAAAAAAACTGAGTGTCAAACAATGCAATACTTACTGTTTCAGCTCGAATAAATCCTTTCTCAAAATCAGTGTGTATAACTCCCGCAGCTTGAGGAGCAGTCATTCCTGATTTAAGAAGGGAGAACTAAGAAGCTATTCATTAACAGTAAATAGAAACAAAACATAGGTCCAGTATTTTCAACCATCTTAAATTCAGTCAATAGAAAATGTGACTTATATAAAGGCAAATACAAAAAAGCAAAAACAAAAACAAAAAGCAACTGCAACCAGTTCACTTGTTTATCAATGCGTACACTATAACCTATCAATTTGGGGTTTTAACTTTTACAATCAACACCAAAAAAAAATTTTGACAAGCAATTCATCAACAGAATGGAACCAGCCACTTATTATGGATTCAAATAAATACAATATCCATTCTTTCCAGGGAAAATCAAACTAAAGTAAATTACAATTATGAGTAATCAAGGTGAAACAGCTTACCAGCAAGTATAGTCCAAGCTTTCGTTTCCTACATACAGCATGAGAGCATTCTTTCAATGACAAAAATTCATGTACACGGACAATTTCTTCAATTTGTACTCACTAACCTTCTCGCCAGATGTAAAATACGTACGCAGCCCTAGAAGACTATATGTTGCCCTCACAAGATTTCCAAGGCCACTTTCAGTGACACCAAGGGAGTCCAGATATTCAGTTCTTTCTCCAAGTGGTAGTTCAATAAGCTCCGACTCAACCTACAATATAGCTTTAGGTTAGTATTACTTGTCTATTATATTGGAGATGTTGAAAAATAAAAGGGTATCTGGAATAGAATAAAAAGAATGATCCAACATACATTCTGGTTAAGGATTATGGTAGCAGCAAACCTGAGCTGAAATAGTGACTAGACCGCATTGCAACTCAGATGCAAGATTCTTCACTTGTTCGACATGAGGATTCCTCTCTGGTGACGCCAAGTCAGACTCCGCAACATTTGCCACATAAATGACAGGCTTCATGGTAAGCAAACAAAGATGTTTTACATTATCCTTTTCAAAATCTGTTAGAGTTACAGATCTTGCTGGTTTTCCATCCATAAGTGCCAGCTGAATTTTTTCCAAGGCTGACTTCTCTGCTTCCTCCTAAACAGACAAAATGAAGTTATCCACAGAACTGGCTATTCAAACACTAAATGAAAGCAGTGATAAAATTGAGTAAACGTACTTTGAGCTTCGATTGTGAATCCCTTCCTTTTCCCTTTTTAAGTTTCTCTAGTCTCTTTTCAATCTGCATTTTATTGCAAGATGTATGTTTATATTGAAATCTTGGTAATGATAACTACTGCAACAGCTATCGTGGAATAAACTGACACACAGATAAAGGGGCACTAACCAAGCAAAACCGCTATTAACCATCATATATTACCTGGTCCAAATCTGTGAAAACAAGTTCTAAGTTGATTACATCAATATCAGATTTCGGATCAACCTTTCCATTAACATGAACAATATCATTATCTTCAAAACAACGAACAACCTGGATTAAACATTAATGACCCATTAATCTCACAAGTTAAAGAATAAGTAAATAGTACTACTAGGCCCAACAATGATATACAAAAATAAATAGAATAGGTATCCAACCACTTCAAATTCATAAAAAAAAAAAAACAAAATGCATAAACAAGTTAATTAGTCTAAATGGTAGGATACGAAAAAGCATATATCTATGTACCAATATTTTAGAATAAGCATAATTGACATTCAAAAGGAACTGCTTGTACAACTCAATCATTCAAACAAATAAGTAGGAAGCAATTATAAATGTGAAAAAAGAACAATGGTCACAAATATAACTAACAAGAAAACATTGAGAAAATAGAGATTAATTAAATCTGGAAATTCTAACCTTTCTATCACAGTTTATACATAATTTTTTTCCTTTTATGGCACTCTCCATGGTTTCTAGCAATATTGCTGTCTTATAATATTCTGTCTCAAGTTTTATAAGGATGATCTGTTTATGGAACAATCATTTATTAAAACAGAACTTACATTTGCATAAATCACATTGAAACTGAACAAGCATGTAGATTTTTTTTAAGGTCATCAATGATTTAAAGTTTATCCATCTAATCTCAAATATTACAGAATCAAGAACATATCTATAACATGGATATGCTATATAAGGTATGCAAAACAAGCAACTTAAAAAAAGGATGCATTTTCAATAGTTTGCATTTTCAATAGCTGCGTCATTTTTTTCTTAAAAATTAAAAATAATTTGACTAAAGCATAACTTATTTTTTTACCATTTCATATTCATAATGCATAAAAAAATCATTAAAGGGAAATAGACGTATAGTTGTATAATGTACAAGCTATTCCGACATTGCATCTAAAATCAAGACACATCAGGCACTTGACGAGCATATCTCCCAAAATATTGACTCCATAATTTCAGATATGTACAAGGTATTCTCACATTGTTCCCCACTTCTTATCACGAAGATAATATAAAAAGAAAGATCAGAAACAGCACATTCACCCTTTTACAACAGCAAATGAATCCAGTAAATTAAGTCATAAAGAAGCTGAATTTGGCAAAAGGATGAACAAAAACCTGGAGAATGGAGTCAACCTCCCGAATATGTGATAAGAACTTGTTCCCTAAACCCTGCAATCGCAGAAAAAATGACAGTGAAACTAACAATAAATCATACTAAAATCAACTTAAACGAAAAGAAATAGAGCAACCTCGCCCTGGCTGGCACCCTTGACAAGACCAGCAATGTCCACAAACTCTATGGATGCTGGGACAGCTCGTTGCGATTTGCTGAGTTCAGAAAGAACATGGAGCCGTGGATCTGGGACGGCTACAATACCGACATTAGGCTCAATTGTACAAAATGGAAAATTTGCAGCTTGTGCTTTTCCATTCTCCACCTGTGTATGATAACTTCCTTAACAATGGACGAACAAAATAACAGCTACACCGCAATATCAAACATTAACCTTCCTACCTCCATCTTTTTCAATTATTGTAAGGCAGCAAAAATTAACAATGTTATCATTCTGTTAAAAGCGGAACGAAGAAACTTACAACAGCGTTAAAGAGAGTAGATTTTCCGACATTAGGGAGGCCTACAATGCCGGCTTTCAAGCTCATGCTTATCTTGGAAGAGGAGGAAGAGTACCTTGTCTGAATCCCCAAGAAACCTATTAGCTCACTGCTTTTTGAGTTGTTTCTGCAGGGTAGAGATAATGAGGAAGGTTTCATGGGCAGTCGCGAAAAAGTTGGGACTAGAAGAGTCGATGCCAGTCGAGCCATTTTTCTTCTCCACACTTTAGCTTTCGACCAGCAGAGGGTTTATCCCAAGAAACACGTACACTTGACCACTAAAAAAAACTCAATTTGAAGTGATTGCTATATTGCCATTATTGTCCTTCTCTTTTGTAAATACTTTACATAATACCATTCCACCTCAGGGTCACTAGAATTAGTCCTTTTTTCCCTTTTCTTTTCTTTTCTTTTTTGCTAAACCAATTTCCATCAAACCAAATATACTAGAATTGGTTAAAGATTTTTCAATACCTTAATATGGAGAATAAATACTAAAAAATTGAACACCTACTCAAGTGAGCAAAAGAATAAATTATAAGTCTTACAATAATCTAGAAGAAAAGGCATAAATTATAACTTATTCTGTGACGCCAAATTTCGTAAAGTTCATTTTTCAATAAATACGATTTTTTACCTATATTTTTTAATAATAATAATAATAAATATAATAATAAAATGAAAGTGCACACCAAACAAATCTTTCGTCCATATATGTAAATGAAACCAAATGTGACATACAAACATATAGTTTTAAAACCAAGCCCAATACAAAATAATGAAAATTATGCAGAAGCTGTTAATTTAGTTTTAAAACCACATAAATGCCACAATTATGAAAAATCCCAAAAATCCGCTAGGAGCCGACCTATTCGCCTCGTATCACACGCCAAGCTCCGCTCCGAATAAATCCCAGCCGCTACTGTCGATCTGCACAGAATCCAGCAATGACAGGTGAGTATATTTTATATACTCAGTAAGTAATCCATTAGCATCTCTACATGTCGGGGTGTAGGGGAGACTTCGGCCATTCCGGCCTTA
>CANYCX013229656.1:0-12267 GCA_948193385.1 Breynia disticha f. nivosa | reverse complement strand
TTCCTATGTTAACATATATATATCCCTTCTTGAATTGATCGTTTTGCCCCATACTTAAAACATTACTTCCTTTTAACATTTTCTCTCTCCCGGTCCAATTGACCTAACCCGATTTTAATTCTTAACACCTCCTACACATTTCTGTCAATTTATAATTAATTATAATTCGTGAAAATTTTATTCGCATATTTACCGAAATAATTTATAATTCATAAAATTCTTAAAAATGGAGGGTGTTACATGGAGCAAGAAAAATAATCTACCTCCTTGCCGTCGAATCCCCTCAGGTCCCTACCAATATGGCAGACATAAAACGCATGAGTTGTGAAACTCAATAAGCAACACTTACCGAAATGGACAATTTCCCTATCGAAATTGCATTCACATATATCCATATGTTTCATACCATGTCTAATAACTTCTCAAGATATATATATATATATATATATATATAAGTTCACATTGACAAAATTAATCCGCCATATTACCACACAAGCATTCAAAACATTCATGTGATAGAGCAACAATGTATATATTAAATCCAGTTATATTCTTGTATCTTTCCCTATTAGGTTAGTATCTAACATTGCAATTATGAGTTCATTTCAAATACTTGCTTTTATCTAAGTGCCATTGTACAACTTGAAGATTTTCTAAAGCAAATGACATAGAACAATGGAATATTATTAAGCACATAATAAAGTTATGAAGTATGAAAGAAAATGAACACATTTGAACACAAAGATTTGAGCCAGACCATGCACCATGTTCATGGCACTTATGTCACGAATGGTACGAATGGTGATGCTTAAAACTTACCATTCGTGACTCATAATATTTGAAGGAAAAGATGGACAGTAGCATGGTCACAGTCATTACTCATTTTGTCACGTTCGTGACTCATGAAAATGGTGCACTTGTGGCTCTCACTCGAATGAAATTGGTGGCCAAAATGGGCACGTTCGTGGCACCTTGGGCCACGAATGGTGGTGCCAAAATGGCAGCCTGTGTCACATTCGTGACAATCTATTTTTCAAGAGGAGGGTCATCCAGAAGAGGCATCACATTCGTGAAAACTTATGTCACGTTCGTGACGCTCATCCAAAAGTGAAGGTGGACTCTAGAAGATCAGTCAAAAACGTGACTGAGGTCAGTCACGAACGTGACTGGTTACGAACAACCCTCATTTTTTGGCCAGAATGCCAATCACGATTGTTACTAAGAACCATCATGAATGTGACTGGTTGGCAGTCACTTTTGTTTAGCAAATTTTGGTTCAACTCAATACAAGATCAATCCTTAAACATACAAGCAATTAAATCCAAATCATAGTTAACATTTCATAAGCAATTTCCAAGCATTCCAAAACTCAATCTCACCTCAATGATTAACATAACCATGACATTATTAATTTTTATTCATCATCATAATCACATGGCATCAAAATCTACATTCATTATCATACTTATGACAAACATACAAAACACCATTCCCCATTCAATACATGTCAAGTATAAACACATACTACATCATACTTCACAAATTCTGTTACAAAACCATATCATTGAATGTATCTATGAAATTTAATTTGATAGATTTACATTCACAAACTAAGCACAAGAACATATTTAACACTTAGCATTTAAGTAAATCTCAAACCTTCATAATTCCATTCTCAACATTTCACATATCCATAACCCATACAAAACATGACATCAATTCACTTCATTCATCATCAGGTCATATTTACAATAATCACCACCATAAGTACATAATAGCATGTACATTCTCTATAATAAAAGTAAGCACCTTATATGCACATGATGAATGAGAATGCATGCCATCTAATGCATTCCTTAGTATGATCACCAGTGATCCCTTTTTAATTTCATTTTAATTGGCACCCTAGTGCCCCAAATTGATGTTTTCAAATGGTCCTCGTCGACCGAGAGTATCGGTTATAAAAGTTTGGATCCATATAATTTGCACACTTATGCGCCCATAGTTTTTGCACACTTATACACACTAAGGTGTCCTGAGCATTTTACCACTTATGCCCCGGTGTAGCATTTATTATATACTACCCGTAATTTTGCTCCCCTAGGAGCCCATAACCACTCACTCATATTTGCCCACTTATGAGCCCTTTATTCTTTTTAGTGTCAATAGACACTTGCCCACTTATAAGACCTTTAATTAATTATAATTGCCCACCTATGAGCCCTAATGCATGAATGTTATGTGCATTTTCCATGGAACAATTATGCACAGTCAAACAATTCATGCCATATATCACAATTAAAAACCACATCAACCTTCATTTAATCTCAACAAACAACACAACATCAATCCATTAGACATAACCCTTGTGGCATAACAACATTCATATAGTTTAAGCCATTTCATGCCCACATCAATGTCACATTCAAGGGCTCCCACAAGCACATCAAACATATTTCATGTTCAACACATAAAGCACACTTATACATTCAAGCAATCCATGACATATCAAGCAACATAGCCATTCATTCAAGGCAACCAAATCATTTAAGGAAACCAAATCATAAAAGTATAAAACGTGGTCAACACACTCATTATCAACCAAACCACCGATTCACAGTAATATACATGTGTAAGGATAAGTTACACTTATGTTACTTACCTCACAATTTAACATAAAAAATATTCAATACTAGGTAGTAGGCATCTCAAGATTTCTAATGAGCCATCATTTGCTAGATTTGGATTTAAAATGAAAGAGTTATGGGTGTTTAAAGTTAGGTTTTTGGAGGAAAATGGGTTTTGAAGAAAGAAAGGAAAAATTTACCTGGACTCACTCCAAGAATCCTAGCTTTAGAAATTCATGAGGTTGGCTGGAGGAAGAGAGTTTTTGATTGTGGATGTGAAGAGAAAGGAAGTGTCGTGGGTATGGTGGGAAGAAACAAGGAAAGGAAAGGTTTTAAGGTTTCTTGTGGGCATGGTGCTTATTACTTTGTAAATTCCTTCTAACTCGTCCCACAATAATCTCGACCTTTGTTTAATTCTTCGAAATTTATAATTTCCCAATCTTAAGTTCCCACTTTTAAACTAATCTCAACTCTTCCACTCAATTAATTTCCTAATATAAATCGTAAAAAATTTTCCCTTAATTTTTTAAGTATTTTATTTTAAATTTTAATTAAATAGAAATTTTAGGGCGTTACAAAACCATTCCGGAACTTATTTCGACACTACTGTGACTCGTTGAAAGTGAAATGGTTTGGAGAACGGTTTATGTAACTAGTTCTGAAGACCGTTCCAACCTAACTAGAATACTCTAGAAGTTAAATGGCTTGGGAAACAATTTGTACTACCCATTTCCAGTCTGTTTCGGCCTATTGTGTCAGTAGCACATAACACAATTTCATCATTCAATCACACATAAACATATCAAACACTTTTCACCAAAATGACCACAATTCCTCAACTCATAATCAATCATATTCATAGAACCATTTCTATTAACCATACTTGTTCATCCTTTATTTAGTCTTTTTATTTACGAGCCATTAACTCACATGGCACTCATTAGTCTCATAGTCAAACCCACAATTTCACACAAGCATTCCTTAATCATCCTCACGAAACACTTGACATCCATTAAACTCAAAACCAAGCATACAATTTTGAAGGATCTATCCTTCGTGAACACATGATCCTTAATTATTGACGGCGAGCACACACTCCATTTTTCAAATTTCTTAGGGTCTCCCCTATTGAGCACACGCTTCTATTATATCGAGGGATCTCTCCCTATTGAGCACACACTCTCATTATTTACCGACAATGAGCACACACTTTTTGATTTTGTTAGTTTTCTCTCTTTTCTTTTCCTCACCATGAACATGTCACACCATGCTCATACAATGCCATAATGTCATGGATGAAATTACAACCAATTCCATATAATACATGTCATACGAATTATTCCAAAAATGATCACATTATCAATCCCTATTTCATCCATGTTACAACATAAAATCATCATCAATTCATAACTCACAAGGTATCACTTTCATTAATTCATTCAATTACTTTGTTAATCATTTTCCTAGCACATTACCAACTAAAAATAACCCGAAACCAATAACACACGAATAACAAGTGCAATCTCCAGAAACCCATCATACACTCGCAACCAAACCATCATTTCATACATATCAAATACTTGCACACTTTTGAACAAAATTTCATTTAACATAAATCTCTAACATATCACAACAATAAACATTTAATCAAATATACTTAACCATAAAGATGCAAGAGAGAATAAGGTAAGTGTGGTTCGATGCACTTACCTTAAATCCAGTGATGTTTGCGCACAGGTCAATTCTTATCCAGATCTCGAACAACATTTCCTTACTGTTTTAAAAAGAATTGTCGTCACTCTCTTCCTTACCCAAAATCTAATAAATCTAAGGTTTTTAGGGTTAGATCTTGTAACGCCCAAAAAAACATAACCAAAAATATCTAAAAATGGTAAATTTAATAGTGGTAAACAGCCTAGGGCAGAACTTTGCCCAACCATTTTCACTGAGGACAGAAAGTTAATTTGTGCAGATAAAAAGTAGAACAGGCAGGCAAACGATTTAGGTAAACCCTTTGCGAAATTGTTTCACTCTGGCAGGAATTTAAAATAAGAATCATATTGTAGAAGATTGAGAGAGGAGTCAAAACATAACCTTAGTAGCTACTAGTCATGGGAAATCCTTTCCAAACCCTCCAGAAACACCCCCAAGCTTTCCAAAAAACAAATCCTTACTTCTCATCATTAGATTCTCATAAAACTCATGCCAAAATAATGATCTACCCGAGTTCTAGGTTTAGCGGCAACGAGAAGCAAGGCAACCCTCTTGTTCTTGATGAAATTTATGTGTACTAGATTGGACTTTGTGTGGGTTATGTGGATTTTAGAGAGATTCTTAAATGTTTAAGGGGTTAGCTTGTTATTGTAGGTTTTGGATAGGAGCTTGTGATTTGGGGGCTTATGTGGATGACTGTAAGATTGTGAGATTAATTGGAATTTGTGTTTAATAAATAAAATGTGAACAATGTGGAAGGGTTTTGAGAATTAACTCAAAAAATGCACAATAATATGGGATTTATGGTTATGGTTTAGAAAGTAATTAGGGGTTTGCCTAATTAAAGTCTTAGATGACTTAATTGATATGTAAAATAGTTTATTTACATATTTTTATGATAATGATGTTATAAGAGGTAAACTACAAACTCAAATCAGAGTTGAGCCAATAGCCTGACTTCACAAATTTTAAGGTAAGTGCCATTTACACTTACCATTGTTTATCTTGCATCTGTATGGTTAAACATACATGATAAATATGAATTTGTTAAGATGGTAGTGAGAATGTGTCTTAAAGTGGACTTGTATGATATTGATGTGATTTTCATGGCTGTGTGAAAATGATACTATATGGTTACTTAGGTGTGTTAGTGCCTTGGTATGAATGCTTGAAATGGTGTGATTGTGTTTGAGATATATGGTATGAGGAATGGTTATGCAAATTTGAAATGTGAATTTATGTTTATGAGGAGACGTGTTTGACTTAATGTGGTATTGTGAGCGTATGGTTTTACTTGGGTGATTTTGTGGTGATGATATGTTTTGAGATTTTAAACATTGGATTATTGATGAGTTTATGTGTGAAATGCTTATTAATGATGATTGTAAAGATGGAAATATCAAACATGTAGCATGATGTTGCATTAATGTTAATGACTAGAATGAATTGCATATATTCATTTGTTGCGTTGAGCATTATTGTGTGACACGTGGCCGTGAGAATTCTAAGTGAGAGCTCGATGCCGGACTGGGTCTGTGGATATTTCGAGCGAGAGCTCGATGCTGGATTGGGTCCAAGGATATTTTGGATGAGAGCTCGATGTCGGACTAGGTCCGAGGATCGTTCCAAGCGAGAGAATAATGCAGGGCTGGGACTGAGGTACTATTCCAAACAAGAGCTCAATGCTGGCTGGGCCGAAGATATTTTGGGTGAGAGCTCGATGCCGAGCTGGGCCCAAAGAAAAAGGAAGACCCCAGGGCATGCATTACATGTGATTTGCATTGGCATTTCAAATTGCATTCACTCTTATATTGTG
The DNA here is from genome assembly GCA_948193385.1 of Breynia disticha f. nivosa. NCBI lineage: Eukaryota > Viridiplantae > Streptophyta > Magnoliopsida > Malpighiales > Phyllanthaceae > Breynia > Breynia disticha. The sequence goes on along the minus strand of CANYCX013229656.1, from coordinate 6,111 downwards.
TTGCATCTTATATGATGAATATGGAAGAATGACATCATGGATATAGATATATGTATATGTGTGATTTCATGTCCTTTGAGGAATTATGACATGTGTTTATTCACTATATGAGCTTTGAGCAGTGAATGTGTATCTTGGTGCATAAAGTGTTATATGTATGTACTTATAACCCTTGAGTTGGGGAAACTTGTGTGTTGATTTAAATGAATAGGATTATGGAAATGTGAATGGATATGAATGTGATAGTGATTGTTATATGGTTAAGTGAAGAACTGTTATTAAGAGTGTCACAATTGTGGTTTGATGGATATGGAATTTTTGTGTATTGACTATATTTTTTGTAGGATGCTTATGTTGAGTTGTTGTTATTATTGGACTGATGTTGCGTTGAGTTGTTGTTATAAATTGTGCTAAAAATAGATGGAAGAAGGGCAGAACGGGTTTAGAAACGGTTAGTGGAAGTCGTTTGCCAAACCGTTCCACTTCCAAGGACTTTTTAGAAGGCTGGAATAGACTCCAAAATGGTTTGCCAAACCATTCCCAAAACTGTTCCACTTCCAGGGACATTTTGGATGGGTGAAACCGTTTAAGTGAACCATTCTGGAAACTATTCCACTTATAGAAACTTTTGTGAAGGGCAAAACAGTTTAGGAAATGGTTTGAGTAAACTATTTCCCAGACCATTTCTGTCTAAGAAATAAAGCCAAATTGGAATTAAAGAACATATCAACTATAGATTGTGTAGAGATGATTGCCCTATCGCATAATGTACGTAAAAATTAATAAGATACGAGTATTTATGCATTAACTAGTTTGGTAAGTGTGTTAAACAGACTTACTGAGTAATGAAAATTACTCACATTAGAATTGTTTGAATGCTTATAAGGGATGTTAAATAAGCATTTTGGTTTATTGCATTGTTATTTCAAATCCATGTATAAATGTTTTCATTGCTTAGTATTCTTTACTATAAAAAATATAGGTGTGGATTTCTAATCCTATAAAAAATTTGAGTATTAAATTCAGGTGTCAAAGATCTAGTGGTTTTAGGCTCTAGGATGAATGGTTATTAGGGTATAGAGGTAGGGAAGTCAGTGGATACCTTTAGGTTTTTGGTTCCTTCATTCAATCTCTTATGCATGTCTGCTTTTAAATCCTGTCAGGTCAAACAGTTTGTCAAACGATTTGCACAAACCATTTGGTAACCTGTTTCACGAATCATCTGTATGTTTCCAACACGGTTTGGGGAACGGTCTAGGCAAACCATTCCCTACGCTGTTTGCCACTATGACTTCACATTTTTGTATACTTTATGAAAAATTTTTTGAGGCATTACAATACAAAGAACAAATCTGATTTCTTTTGCATTAAAAAACCTACTAAATGAACCCTAGACAAGTAGAAGTTTCCTTCCTTTCATCTAAAACAAGTACCCAAGTGTGCTTCATCAAATTTTATAATAAATTCAACCAAAAACCTAGCCAAATCTAAGTAACTATTCCCATTTTGCTTCGTAGTTTTTGTACCTATTCGCATTTCGATATATATATATATATATATATATATATATATTTCCATTTTAATCTCACACATATAATTATTTCCATTTAAACCTATTCGCACTCACATTTAACTATTTTAATATTATATCTTCATACGCAATTTCCTAATTCATATTCAACTACAATTAAGAGTGAGTTAGATTACTCACTTAGAAATCTGTAATATTCGGAGCTCCTCTAAACTTCGATCCTAGTACGGTCATCTCGACTAACGTCCTATATAATCATATGCAAAATGTAGAGTTTCAGTATGTCTTTCAAATATATTTAGGTTTCAGAATATTTATCAAAATCGATCAAGAACGGCAAAAACAAAAACCAAAACTAAGATCTATGCATTATATGCATTAATTAACTAACTAGTTTTGCATTTTGTACCTCAACAACTTGAGTAGAATGATTCGGATGATAATTTTTCGTAAATGCTATATAAACCAAACTGTATAACCTTCAAGATCAAACCAAAACGTGCCACAAAAAAGATACTTGTATGCACGTTCCTCTAATATCACACATAGGTTAGGCATATGTCAATGTATACAAAAGTTCATATTGAGTTTTATAGAGATTTTAGGTCTAAGAACTCCGATGTAAGACTTGAACTTGAGAACCACTTACGACTCCAAACCATGTAGTTGTTCTCATTGGAAAATCTAAATCAAATACCATATCTTAGACATGTATCCATGATTTTTGACCGGCATTTCATATCCTTGTGTTTCGTAGGACCGAATCCACTAATAGAAAGAGAATGCTAGTCTTAATTCATCTACTATTCCTACAATAGTGACCAACTATGGATGTTTTGGAAAGAAATCTCTTGCTTCAAAGGTCCTACAAGTATATGCATCAAATATGTCAGCTTAAACATCGAAATACTCAATCATATAATTCTATTCTTTCTAAGAGTGTAAGTAAAATAGAAAGATAGAATGAGTCAACTTAACTATGAGTGTAACCAAACAATGCTTAAGATTAGGGCTTACACCAACAACCTCCTACTAGTTCTGGGCCTAAGTAGACTTAGTATGATTTGAGACATAATACATTTCCTCTTACATTGAAATAGTGACATTGTCATGTCAATAATCAACTTACATTGTTATCGATAACACTCCATTCCATCTTATAATTTATCACCTTAAGTTATAATTCTTAAATATTTGTTTGGAATTAGGATGCGATTGAGAATCCATAGTCCACACATTGACGTTGTTATTGTCACACAAAATTTCCAGTGGAACTAGAAAGATTTGGATCATTCCTAAACAAATACAAAAATCCATTAATTTGCAACTCTTATCTACGACCATGTTTGTTGTAATCTATTCAGATCTTGTATTTGAATTTGTTACACAGTTTAACTCCAAGAGTTTTACTATCAAGTTATGACATGTTAACCTTATGAACTTTCACTAGCCACGAAGTATGTGATACTTATCCACAATGTACTTGACAATTTGATAGAATCAATAGGCTCATCAATTTTTATTCAAATAGTTCTTTAGATATACTCAAATCTTGACAAAAATAATCTATCTTTGTTTAAGTTAGACATATTAAGAACATGTCTAGTACTTAAACTTATTCCCTATTTAAACCAACATAATCTATCTTCATAGATTTTTGGATACTTCGTATCGACTCGATTTAACTTAAGTTTTTAATTGATTAAACACTTCTAAGCCATTACTTAAAGTAATGCTAGAATGTTTATTCAATTAATTGGATAACATCCACATAGTTGAAACACCACGTTTTAGCTTACTTTCTTGTACTAACATGCCTTTACTTTTAATGAAGCTATCTCGAATTAATGTTTTTTTGGATTAAGGATTTTAAGTTTATCGATATTTGTTTCACTCTTTGAAACTTTATCACACTCCTTAGATTTCACGTGTGAATGGATTTTTATTCTACCCCTCTTTGTGAATTTAATCTTATTTCTAATAATTCCTTTTCTAGTCTTAATTCACTTGCTACTCTCGTAATGGTGATCAACTAGGGTTATTTAGAATGAAATCTCTCGTTTAAGGTCTTACAAGCATATACCTCACATATTCCAGCTTAAGCATTGAGATACTTAGTCATCGAATTATATCAAACTTTTTGCACATAAATAATAGAAATATAGAATGAAATGTATTAACAATGAATGTTTGATGCTAAGGCTTACACTAACAATCTCTCATTAACACTAGGCCCAATCAGGTTTAATCTAAAGTCGAGAGATATTGTGTATCCTCTCAAACTAAAATAGAGACAACTGATATGTCAATAAATAGCTACATCATCATTAATAACATCCTAGTTTGATATTGAATTCATCTCTATATGATAATTCCTAAATACTAGTTTGGACATAGGTTGTGATAGAGACTCCTTAGCATGTGCATTGACCTTGTTAATGTCACTTGAAATTTCCAATGCAACTATGATGATTGGATCACTCATAAACCAATACAGAAATCCCTCAATCCACAACTTTGTCTACAACCAAACTTGTTGTAACCTATTCAGATTTTATATTTTGATTTAGTTACATAGTTTACTCTTAAGAGCTTTCTGTTAACTTATGACACCTTTAAATTAAGAATGTTCACGATCTCTGAGTTTATAATGCTTGAGCTACTTATCCTTAGGTTACTTAATAGAATATATAGCAAATGCTCATTAATATCCACTTAAGTTGTTCCTATGATAAACTCAACTCTTGACATAAATATGAACTATTTTTGTTCAAGTTCGACATATCAAGAACACGTTTTGTATTTTAACTTAGACCTAACTAAACCAACATAATCTATCATCACAGAATTTGATACACTGTATTTAATTAGTCTAACTCAAGTCATTAAATGATCAAACACTTCTCAGCCATTACACAAACTAAAACTATAATGTTTTCTAATTAACAAGATAACATTTTCATAGTTGAAACATCATGTTTTCATTTGCTTTGTTATACACACAAACCTTTACTTTCATTGAAGTCAACTCTAAATGACTACTTCATTGAATTAATGATTCTAAGTGTGCTAATGTAACGCCCTCCATTTTTCGTATTTTTATAATTTAATTGAGTATTTAAATAAAATTATGTGGGAAAATTTTTGCGAAAGATATTAATTAAATATTGGTGGGTGAGTGTAGAATATTTTAAGATTTGAAAATCGGTTTAAGGTGGATTATCGGGAGAGAGAAAAATCGAAAGGAAAGCAACGTGTTAAGCCGAGGGTAAAAATCTCATTTCCAAATGTATATATATATATATATGCTATCTTCCCATCTCTCTACATCCACCCTCACTTCCACGTTTTCCTTTCCATAAACCGAAACAATTTTCGAAAACCCTAACCGAGCCTAGAACTTGTCGATTCTTGGTGATTGGAAGTTACCAGATCGGATTTAGAGCTTGAATTGGTAAGTTTTCTCCGATGTGATTTCATTAATCACGTTTTTATGGATGCCATAGCCTTACAAGGTGATTTCTCATTCAATATAAGTCGGAAATGGGTGGAGTTGAGTTTGATTGAAAGGTATAGATGTGTAGTACCCGTTAGAATCAAATTCTAGGGTTAGTTTATGGTTTAAGGACTTGAAAACGGTGATTTAAGTGGAAAGGGTTAGAGTGACGAAAATTGAACCTAGTGCACATAAGTTTGTTTTGAAGTTTGGATGTTAGGGTTAAGTTTATTGGTCTCTAAGAAGGTTAAATACATGGTCAATTTAATTGGGTAATGGAAGAGGTGTAATTAATTTTGGTTAAAGGAAAAAGGGTTGGTGAAATTTATGAAGGAAGTATGTGAAATAATGGAGGTTAGGTGGTGGTTGTTGGATGACGAAAGAGAAAATGTAAGGGAATGCAAAACGGTACATATAGACATAAAGAGCTTATTTAAACATATTGTGGCGAATTATGTTCACATATAAGTCAATAATTTAATTGTTATATTATGTTCAGGAGGATCATATCGGGAGGAAGGGCATTTGGCAGGAAATTAGTCGAGTGGAGTGAATAATCAGGTAAGTAACACGAGCACGATTTCAATAGATGCGTGTGTGGTTGTGTGAAATAAATACGACAATAATTAATGGTAATCATATATGTAAATATAAATTATGTTTAAATGATTTGAATTGAAAGAATTGTTATTGTGTGTTGTGGTTTGAATGCGGAATGTGATGATTCTGTATGAGTGTTGAATTGGATGATGTTTTGGAATTGTTGGTTAAGTGTGAATAATGGATTGATGTGAATGGTTGTGAATGTTGATGATTAATTGACATATGTGATGTGTATATGCTATATTGCAAAGATGGTTAGCATGATTAGTTAGGCATGGTGAGGTATAGTTTGATATTGTTCATCATGCATACATATAGGCTCATGTGGAGCAGGTGAAATGAAAATGGCTAAATGCAAGCAAAACTTTAATATGAGGAGGGTTACTGGCTCTTGGGAGCATATTAACAGTCGTATATAAAACATACGTACTGTGACACAGTGGAAATTCATTCACACCTTAGTGATTGAATGTGTCTGGCC
>CANYCX013229207.1:0-16007 GCA_948193385.1 Breynia disticha f. nivosa | reverse complement strand
TGTGTATATTTGTGTATCTATACATACCTTAGTATAGATGGGTTTTTATAAAGTTGTCACACTAAATGATTTCCACGGCTTCTGCATTTCTAAACTATTTTGATGTATGGTTTGTATTCTATGTTTTGGACAAACTATGTTATCATTTGATCTCTCTTACAACCTTTGTGTTTTAAAGAAAAAACAAATATTGCTAAAATGGGTATTTATCCAAAAAGAAAGTTTACAAAAATTGGCGTCACATCAATTGTTAGCCTGATATAAATCATACCTATTTATTTAATTTCATCCAATAATCATTTCACGTCATTTGTATAAATTTTTCGTATAATCATAAAAACACAAATATCATATAACAACTATCTATACATATAACTATACATATAATTTTTTTGTCTGTATAGAGAGGAAGTGCTAAGGAGCGATAGCTGACCCACTTGCTGACATGTCATTTCATTTACCATCTTTTCCTGAAACAAAAATCGCAGTTGTATGAGTTGCGGGCTTAGTGAGTAATCATATATAAGAATTATTCCATTTTGGTAATTCTATGATTTTACCCATAATTTATCTGTTTATTTAATTACAAGACTAATCTTTATTTTCTTTATATCTAAATATTGTATTCTTCTCTATATTACTTATATGTGATGTAACTTGATTCGTATTTTTTTTGTCTGTTCAAATCATATCATCTATGGTCACAGTTGTATTTGTACGTTCACACTTGTATATAAACCATATAATAATCGAAATGTGTTTCCTGTAATTATATGTATCATATTCGATAAATCTGTATTCACGGAATGCAAAGTAAAACGACATGTAATTGTAACTGCAAACTTTAGAATCAAACATCATAGTCAAATCATATTATACACATTATAGTCAATCAAATTATCAACGCATCATTATTCATCAATTCCATTAATCTTATTCAACCCCACTTCTTAAAACCCATTTCATCTTAAATTCAAGCTTCATATACATGATCCAATTATTCACATATCAAACAACCCACATCCATAACACACAATTATCATCTCACTCAACATACACATACACACATGAAATCACTCTTTATGTAGAATCATACAAGCACACCAATTCAAGCATAAACACATATTATAAAATTACAACCTATCATAGTTAACCATGCAATGACACCAATAGTAAGTTAGCAGTGAATATACACTCACCTTGTAAATCTGAGCTAGTCGTACCCCCACCTCGATCATCGCTTTGACTCTACGCCACCACTAAGTCCTAATACCATAACCTAAATTATGAGCACCCACATAAAAATTTCAAAATTCATTTTCTTATATCATTTTCACTCTCTCTCATTCTCTCTCTCTCTCTACCATTTTCTCACTCTACATGTGCCATTTTTCCCTCTCATCAAACCCTAACTCATTACCCATTTTATCTCTAACACCATCTACTTACTCTTACTCCTAAAACCTTAAAATAACAACCAACTACACCTTATTATCATCCATACTCATAAATACCTCAAATACAAAAGAAATTAGAGTCTCTATCTTTTTGGGTTTCACTTTCTAAGTGAGAGATCCTCTCTTTAATAAATTTTTAGAGTTCCTTTTAGTTCTGTGGGGTGGAATTAGGATTGTAGATGTTTGGGGTTGGTTTTAGGTGTGTGGGAGGTTTGTTTTGGGGTTAGGAAATTTGTTTGTGTTGTGGAATAAGGATTTAACTAGTTTCTTCCCTATTCAGTCCAATTTTTTGACTCAAACAGTTTGATGAACAGTTTATGCAACCCATTTACCAAACTATTTCATTAAACTATCCAAAACTTGTCTAGAATGAACCAAATGGTTTGGTGAATGGTTTGTGAAAACTGTTCACCAAGTAGTTTGGTCCCTTATGGTGTTTTTCCCCACCTTTTGTGTACGATACTCATTTGGCCCCTTTTCACTATTGTTCTATTTAATAATCAACTTAATTTAAGATAAATTTAAGGAATACTCAAATCAATTTAATGAGAATTTAAGGGCGTTATATAATATATCAGGAAAGTTGATTATAAGAATAAATGGAGTCGATAGAATTACTTCTAAACTTATGAATAAACAAAAACATACTTTACAAAAAAAAAGGAATATTAATAAAAGTTGATTGTTAGTTTAAAAAAGTTGATTTAAACAATTTTGATATTGCAATTAAACAGAAAACATACTTTTCAAAAATCTAAAATATGAAAAATTTTAAAAGCATAAAGAGTATAATAAAAAAAAGTTGATCATTAGCATGCAAGAATATCTTAACTAATTTTGAACTTACAACTAAGAAATTAAAAAAATTAACATATTGATTAATATATTAAAACATACAAAACATAATATATCGGAAAAATTGATTATAAGAATAAATGAAGTTGACTGAAACACTACTGATATTACGAATAAACAAAAAAACATACTTTACAAAAAAATAAAATGGGAATATTAACAAAAGTTCATTGTTAGTTTATAGAAGTTGATTTAAATATTTTTGATTTTGCAATTAAACAGAAAACATAATTTTGAAAAACTAAAATATGTTAAATTTTAAAAGCATAAAGAGTATAATAAAAAAGTTGATCATTAGTATGCACGAGTATCTTTAAAAAATTATTGAACTTACAATTAGGAAATTATCAAACAAATAACATATAGATTAAACATTAAAACATCCAAAACATAATATATAAGGAAAGTTATAAGAATAAATGAACTTGATTGAAATACTTATGAACTTACGAATAAACAAAAAACATACTTTACAAAGACAAAATGGGAATATTAACGAAAGTTGATTGTTAGTTTCAAATAAGTTGATTTAAACAATTTTGATATTACAATTAAATAGAAAACATACTTTTCAAAAATACAAAATATTGATCATTTGTATGCAAGAATATCTTTACAAGTATTTTAAAACTTACAATTAAGAAATTTAGAAAAAAAAATTAACATATATATTAATATATGCAAACATTCAAAAGATAATTAAACAAAAAAATAGATTATAAGGATAAATGAATTTGACTGAAATACTAATGATCTTACAAATATACAAAAAAATACTTTACAAAAATAAAATGGGAATATTAACAAAAGTTGATAGTTAGTTTATAAAAAGTTGATTTTAAACAATTTTGATTTTGCAATTAAACAGAAAACATAATTTCCAAAAACTAAAATATGTTAAATTTTAAAAGCATAAAGAGTGTAATAAAAAAATGATCATTATTATGCAAGAATATCTTTACAAAAATATTGAACTTACAATTAAAAAATATAAAAAAACACATTCACCAATTGTTTATCATTAGTATAAAACAAAGTTTATTTAAAACTTATGATATTTTCAATTAAACAGAAAAATTTGATACAAGGTATACAAAATGTTGACTTAAAATAAAATAAATATTAATATTAAACAAATAACATAATTTCAAAAAAAATACCTTCTCTTTAGAATGAACACAAATATTATCGCGCAGAGTTTTAAACTGCATATGATGAGAGCTTTGCCATCGCAATAAACAAGCAGTTTTTCAGTAGTAAATGGACAACATTCATAAAACCAAATCTGGAAGGCATATGAAAAACCAAGTAATTTGTAAAAGTGAACTTTTTCCTTAGTTTTAAGCTTTTCAATTATTCGCGTTGAGCAGTCGACAACTTGCTTTTCAAAAATCTAATTGTAAAAAGAAAAGACTCTTTTCCCCAAAAATAGGTTGAGTAAGAACCATATTCCACCAAGTTAAAATGAAGGTCAAGAATTGTTTTGTTTGATCCACTTAGAAGAATAAAGTGAATCACATACAAAATGACAATTTTCACAGCATCTTCATCATGGGAAATTTGTTTTGAAGTGAAAACTTGTTCTAACCATTATTGAGTGACACGTTTAGACTGACCAAGAAAACGTGTTTTCAAACTTAAATCACCAGTGGATAATTCTTTTTTAAAATGTCTAAAGAAAAATTTAGACTAGTGATCAAAGAAAATTCACCAATGTTGAAACGCAAAAACTTTCTAGATATTTTTATCCAAAGTTTACTTGGAAGAGGTTGTTTAACTTCACGAATCAACAAATTATGAATTAATTGATAGTGAAGGAAATAGGAGGTAAATCAAGGAAGAAACCAAAATAAGTTTGACAAAATATAATTTTCTAATGATCACTTAAAATGTAATGAAGATTGTTGAACACAAAATTAAATCATCAGAAGTAATTTTTGAAATGAAATATTCATGTCCAGTAAAGTAATAATCTCATTCCTACAAAATAAGATAGTAAAAAACATTAAGAAGACATAAAAAAATATTAAAAAACAATTAAAAATCGACAATGATGAACTTTGTAAAGGAAAGTTCACAAACAAACCTTAACATCAATAGAAAGTGTAAACTTCCTATCAGCATTAGCAGAAACAACTTTTTTTTCTATCAAGATCAAAAACTTTAAAATGCAAAAAATGTAAAAACGGACAGAACTTAACAAAAGAACTAAAAAATAAAAAGTTTTGAATACCTTCTTTGGCACTTCAGAAATACTTTCAAAGTCAGATAAGTCTTCCTTGATTCCTTTTTTCTTTCTAAAAATATTTTTTTCATTTTCCCTGAAGCAACACAAAGTCAATTAAAATTTTATTATAAATTTTTTTCAATATTTAAACTAAACATAGAAAGAAATGAAAAAATTTAAAAAATCCTAACAATTTTTTGGATGATTTAGAACCACTATCAGAATCAATAGTGAATTATTGAAAGTTATTTAAGTATCGTTTATTTTGATCAACTACCTTTTTCTATTAAAATGTAACAATGTTATTTTTAAAAAAAAATGTAAAAATAGGGAAAATAATGAAAAAAACAAATTGAAGGAAAGCACACAATTTTTTTAAAAACAGAAACCATCACTTGAAGGTATAAGGTATAACGTGCATCATCTTTATTACTAAAAGCTGAGCTGCATGTTTAGCAAATTTCTTTGTTTTTTATGTAGCTTGTACAGTTGCTTAAAATCCTTGAACATGTAAAGAACATATAAAATTTTAAACAAAATTACTTCATCAAAATAATTACAAACACAAGAAAAATAAAATAATGTTGGAAATGCATATAACCTCATCAAAAGAGTCAGAACAACTTATGGAATCATCAGAATAGGCAGGAATGAACAACTTTTCCTTGCCTTTTCCATGTTTGGAAGTTGTTGGTTTGTCTTTGTAAATTTTGTTTTTGTGGTCTTAACATATATGAAACATAATGAAAAAGTGGTTAGCATAAGTTGTTTTAATAAATTCAAATGGAAAAGTTTGTTATATATTGAATGGAAGTTGTTTACAGTTGATTAAACTAAAGAAATGTCACTATGACTTTAAAAACTGATAGAACATTATTTAAAACTATGAATGAAACATTATGAAAATTTATTAGTAAGAAAATAATTGTAAAGTATGAACAAAAGGAAAGGAAAAAAGGTAATGTGTTAAAAATGTTAAAATGATAGAAAAATATTAAAAGATGATGAGGTAAAGATGATTACAAATTAAAGAAAGTTTATTATGACAAACTGGTATAGTCAAAACAAACATGTACAAAAAATTATGAATAATATATCATTTTAAAAAAAAGAAATATACCTTAAGAACATATTTTGAGGATGACGAATCATCATCAGAATGAGCTGTAAGAGCATTCTGTACTACTAAAGCTAAAGGAGGCTTCAGAATTGCGACACATGGCATTTTAGTTCTTAGACATGTGGCTTCATATAACACTACATATATAATTTTTGTATAAATATATTTGTAAATAATTAAAGAAAGAATTGATTTTATCTATAAATACAAATAAAATCTGATTATTAATTTTATAATTATCTATACAAATCATTATATATCATGCACAAACATAAAATTTTAAGTTTTGTTTTTTAAATGTCATTAACTAAACATATTTATTCATTAAAAGAATATTTAAAGATTTCTAATCAAAATTTATAAATTTATTTTTTCAATTTTTCTTAAGAGAAAATTTAATATGAAGTAAACTATTATATTATAATAATACATTAACAAATAATTAAAATTAGATAATATTCATTAATATATATTAAAAAATTATTCATATATATAGTAGTGAATTTTGTTAATATTGAAAAATTTTTGCCATACATATACTAGAAATGAAAGAATATTGTAATTAATAATACAACATCTAATTAGATGAAACGGTATAGATTTAGAGTAAAAAAATATTATTTTTGTTAAATTTTTTTAAGTAATTCAAGGTTAAAAATAGAAAAAAAAATACAAATATGAGTAAAATAATATAATAAACATAAAAAATCAATTGATTTCATGTAAATATTTTTTAATTTATCAATTGGTTCGATTAAGTATTTTTAAACTTAAAATTAGTTATTACAAACTCACCATATTGTAATCTTAAAAAATCATATTCAAAGAAACGTGCAAACTTACTTATTTCTACAAAAAAAATATTGTATATAAAATGTTAAAAAAATATATAATAACAATATGTCTAATGAATAATTTTTTATTTAATATATTTATTTATTATTATATTTTAAATATTCAGTTAATTTTTTGACAAAATAATTTATGAATAAAATAATTTATAATTTGAATTTATAAAATAATTAAAGCGTAATATAACTCAATCGCATCGCATTGAACAATCTATTCTACTACAGGAAAAGGAGATTTACAAAATCATGACAGTTGGCCTTTTTTTAAAAAAAATTGGCATCATTGAAACAATTTAATTAAAAATGAAGATTATTTTATTTATAAAACATCTTTTAAGATAAACATAAATATTGAAATTTTAATATATTTGTATGTTAAGATAATTATCTTTAAGTTATAAAAAATTATTGTTTTTAAATTGCTTCATGTCAATCTTCTTATTATAAAAAAAATTAATTAATTTATTTATTGTTTTAAAAAGATTAAACTTAATTAACTAAGACAATAATCCATAATTATCATATATAAAATTTATTATTTAGTGAATATTAATTATTTATCATAATTATCATATGTATAATTTTAAAAAACTTTTTGTGTTTTAATTCTTTGCTTAAAAAATACTCATTTGCCACAATTAATGTGACATTTACAATTCTACAATTATATGGTATACAAGAAAGTATTCTGAAATCTGCATTAAAAATATGTTAAATAATTTTTTTTCTACATAATAATTATTTATTTTTAAATATTTTAATTTTTATTAAATTTATTTTTTTGTTGCATCGCATAAAAGTGAACTATCTAGCAACAAAGGTAAACTCAAAAAGATTAAGTTTGAAGAAAAACCTTACACGAATTAATTTATCATATTACCTTTCAAAAGATGGCTTATATTAGTTATTTGCTTCTTTACTATTATTAATGAGAGCTAATGAGCCTCTATTGTATGTTGGTGTTGCATCTCTAAGCCTATTTTTGTTGTAAAAAAGTTTATGTTTCTACTTCCAAAGTAAAAAATACATGTGGTTTGAAGCTACACATATGCAAAAACAAAACTATGTATATGATTCTATATAAAAAAAATGTTTCTGCAAAAAAAATTTTCCAACATATGTAATGCACATATATAATGAAAAAAATTATTTTATTTAATATTTACGTATTTTTTTAATATTATCAATATTTGTTTTAATTTTTTCTTTTGTATATATTGTAAAATTAATCAACACAATTATAATATATAGTATCCCGCCGCTTCGCGCGGGTACTTTGGCTAGTTTGTTCTGTAACTATAGGTTTTTTACTTTTAGAAGCTATGACTTTAGATTTTTTAAGTTTAACATTCTGTTAATGAAAGCAAATGAAATTAAAACTATATATGAAATTTAAAAGTGCATGTCAAAGTTAAATGATTTATAACAAAGTAATGTAAATAATTGGAATATACATGTAATAAACATTATGTAAAAGATGAGATTTGAAAAAATAACACAAAGACCTTAAGGAGAGACTTTGTTGAGGATGAATCATCTCTAGAAGAAGTAACAGAAGGTGGAGGCTCCTCCAATGAAGAATTCTTTTAGTTAATAGATGTTATTTTTCGTTTTTTTACTTTCCTGTCCTACAAACAAAGCAAAAATCAGAACAAAAGTAGATTTCAAGATTAAACAATGTATAAAAGAGTGAATGTGAAGATGAAAAATAAACATGTGATAAATATTTTGAGAAATAGTTTTTTAAAAAAATACAGAGAATACTTTAAGAATAGGATTTGGTGAGGATGAATCATCTCTAGAAGCTACGGTAGAAGGTGGAGGATTCTTGAGGGAAGTTTTATTTGACTTAGTAAAAGGTTTTTGAGGTTTTGTTACTTTTTTTCCTGTTGTGAGAAAAGTATAAACATGAAAATGATAAACAGGGAAAAAAAGAAGAAATGACAAAGAACATGAAAGCAATATGAAAGTACGAAATCATTACAATCATAAAAAATTATAAAAACATAGAAAGCACAAAATCATAAAAAACAAAAAAAGAAATAATAAAAAAACCCTAAGTAAACAAAGTTATCACAAAAAATGAGAAGTAAAATAGGGGAAAATGATAAAATGATGAAAGAAAAACATACACGAACAGTAAGGTGTGAAGATTTCTAAGTGAACAAAGGCATCTTCTATCTTGATTTTGAGGTATAAGCATCGACCATCATAGTGATACTACAAAGAAAACTACACAACAAACAAAAAAGAGTAATAAAAGTAAGGGAAAAATCAAAAGAAAATGAAAGAAAAGAAAGAAAAAAGTATGAAAGAAAGAAGGAAAGAAGAAAGTTGCACAAAAATTAGAGAAAAATAATGAGGAATAGAACATGTAAGAAAGGAAGAAGAATAAGAGTGTCAACGAAGGAAATGGGGATTGAGAGTATCATGGGACTCAAATTGATTTGATTTGAAAATAGGAGACGTATTACTAACCAAAAGATGATGGAGGGAAAATTCAAAAAGAAAGAGAAATGGGCTCCAAGTAAAAGAAATGCGGCCAAAAAAGATGAAAAAAGGCTTGTAAATTTATTTAAGATTTTAAGAATGCGGTAATGTAAGAAATATGTATTAGCTAGTAAATTTAAAAAATAATTGATAAAAACTAGTATAATATAAAAATATCTCTTTTTCTTAATATTAATACCCCTCTAATATTTACAGCATTATCAAATTCTTTGCAAATTTCTTTTAAAATTAGATATTTTCTAAATCAACCCGTCACACTTGTTGGGTTTTCTATGTATCTAACAACTAATGACAGCGGAAATAAACAAGAAAAACACACAGATAACAACCCAAAATCTCACAAAAAATGAGATTGACAACATATATGACCATAATATCTAAACTAGTTAAGGAAAGATCAAGATTTTATAAAGAAAAACTCACCTAGTTTTGTCCTCTTCAATGCCGTGGGTACTATGAGAGAAAAACAAGTATCTACAGCCGCAGAATACTCTAAGATGACTTTAATGACACCGTGAAAGAATCTCACACGTGATTCCTCTACAAAACTAACACATGGATTAGCAGAAAGTGTACTAGCACAAGAGTAAAATCGGTTCACCTTGTTTCTTGTCAAAGGGTGAGATTCTAGAAAAGTAGAGGACACCACGATGATCAATTGTTATGATCATCCCTTGGAACTCTCGTCCTCCTTGAAGAAAAACCTAAGAATTATTGGAATGCTCACAGCTTGGAGGAGTGTTTGAGGGATGACTCACTCTTATTTTCAAGACAAGGGTTTTCGTTATTTTATAAATAAGAGTTTTAGATTGTTAAACCTCTTAACCAGCAATCCTAATGCCATTAGGTCTTTGTTAAGTGTTTAATTAAAATAAAATTCATTCCAAAGCCACCCTTATTGTCGTGACTCAATGTGAATAAATTCACAAGAATTTTATTTTAATTTATCTCACATTAACCTTGTCTTAACTTAAGACAAGCTTCCTAAAATTTCTCCTTTTTATCTTCTTACATATTTTCACTTATGACATCATATTTTATAAATAATATTTGTCTTAAAAATCATGTACGAAATGATAAATAATATTTCTCACCTATATTGGGCTCAATTACCAAAATTGGCCCAAATGTCGATCCGGCCCAACAGCTGAATTTTGACCTAAGGTGAAAAATCAAAAATAGCCTTCTTGGTTTTCTGTCATCCATGTGCAATCTGTAAGACTATTTAATAAAGGCAATGAATTTAATAATTCATAAATCATAGGTGGTCTCTAGTAAGACATTATGATCATCGTAAATTAAATAGCTGAAGAATGGAGTCAACAGCCCGACTACAATTCAAATTTATCCCTGACCTCTGATATCATTGACCAGCTCTAGCAAGCGCACGAGAATCGATGTAGTTTTACTGTGGAAGTAAACTCCCGGGATCGAATCTCTTGAGGAACGTTATATTTAGTCTAACTTAGTGTTTAAATTGAAAAGGCAATAAAACATTAAACAGGATAGATTGTTGGTTGATTTGTGAGTTAAATGATAAATACAAAAGAATTTAAATCAAAAACAATGAATACAAGTGTTGGGACTTCCTAGTTTTCAATAGATTTAGTTTCTCATTTGGGTTGAAGCTAATGAAGGTGTTCTCATACTAACATCAATTAAGAGTCCCTTTCGAGATGCTCAAAATATCGTCCTTAACTCAACTAATGTTCTACTTTCGTGATACATTAAATTAAGCAAGACAATTATCATATAGGCATGTCATTGAACACATTAGTATCAAGAGGTATATTTCTATCCAATTGAACACTAACACTATTTGATTAGTCTTCCTGTCCCTCAGCTTTTGCAATTATGGGATAAGATTACTAAATTTGAATGATAAGATAAATTGTGATCAATTGTTCTAAACTAGCATTTGATTAATTAAGGAACAAGAGATATAATCCTAGTTTGTCACTACTTCAAATTAGTCACATGCTCTTAACTAATTACATTGTCATTTTTATCATAATCACAATAGATACCTTTCAAGAAATTAATCACAACATATTCAAAATATCATTCATCCATAAGCACAATCAAATAATCAACATTCACACAAAATATATGTCATTCAATTCAAATCTTCAACACCATTCAAAAAAACCAAACATAGAAACTATTTACATCATAGGAAGTTCCCAACTAGAGTTTAGCCACACATGGCTAGAAGAAAACACAAACCAAATGGAAGGAGGATAGCCATGAATGTTCAGAGAAAAACTTCAAAAAATCTCCTTGCTTCCTTGTTCTTCCTCTTCTAAATGCCAATCTCCCACACTCTCTTTCTTCCCATCTTTTATGACCATCAATGCCAGCTATCATTAGGCTCCACCAACAAAAGGTAGTGCCTTAAATCCTGGAAAGCATCTTCTCTTTTCTATTCTTTTTGCTCCCCTTTAGATCTATCTTTTGCCATTATTTAATGGATCCAATTGGAGGGCAATTTTGACCAGAGAAAGTGTAACGTTTGACATCAGCCAAAACACCAAACGTGACTCAAATGAGTCACATTCGTGGTGTGTCTTCTGTCCAAGCCTTTCACATTTTGCTTCCTCACCTCGTTCGTGATTAGGGTGAGTCACGTTCGTGACTCACCTTCTGATCACATCTTCACTTCTTTGTTGATTGATCACGATTGATAGCCTCGATCGTGATGATCTTTCTGCCAAGGACTGCACCCATGACACGTTCGTGACTCTTGATCATCACGAACATGATGCATCTTCTGTCCGCGCTATTTCCTCATCTTGGTCGAGTCATGAACGAGACTTGGTGAGTCTCGAACGTGACCTGTCTTCTGTCTGAGCTGACTTGATGATCACAATCGAGACTTGATGAGTCTCGAACGTGATGTGCCTTCTGTTCTCTTGGGACCAAAACCTCGATTCAGTCTCGATCGTGGCACTGGTGAGTCACGAACGTGACTCACCTTCTGGACATCCTTAATGCTTCATACATACGAGTCACGTTCGTGACTCAAATGAGTCATGTTCGTGACTATGTTTCTGCCCAAGATTGAAAGCTTTGCATCTATTCTTCATGACTTCCATGACAAGGTATATCATTATACCTTTCCTTTGCTCCTTTAAATTCCATTTCGTATTGGCGATTCCCATGTTTAAGTTCCTAAAATAACGTCCCGCTCGATGTGCTGCCATTTTCCATCAAAATATAGTTCATTTTCATGTTCCTTGAATAAACCTGGATAAAACCAAAATAACAATAAGCTTGCAAAAACACATGTTTTATCTACAAAATAAATATGAAAATGTACTAACATATGAATGAAATGAATGTGTATAATTAGCCCTATCAATCATGATTAGTATAAGGCATGTCTCAAACAACCTTATTTAGTGCTAAATCACTTTCTTGATCTCTATGACAAAATTGATAAGTTTGAATAAATGACCTAATCATTTCATTCTGGTGCGACCGCACTCTTTTCAATCTTGTCTATCAAGCGGCCAGTGATATTTTCTCTCATTTCTTAGGAGGGTCAATCCCTTCACTTCACTCATGATTTTAATTGTAATTCTTAACCCAATCATACCCATACTTGTCAACGTTTTATAGTCATGTTAGGCGTATGTCAAAGTATACTAAAAGTTACAATAAAAGATATAGTAATTTTTAGTCTAAGGATAATATTTGATATTACAAATAGTGATCACTTTCCAAATACAATGTCCTACATTGTATCTATACACTTTGTTATATATCCCAAATATTTGTGACTCATAGAACATGATCACCTACAAAGTACATACTAGTCTTAATTCATTTCAATTCCCATAGAAACAAGTGACTAGGGATATCTAGAATGTCAATCTCATAACTTTCAGGTTCTACTATCAAGGTCCTCAACCTTGATACCTCAAGTGCTTAATTAACATTCTTGGATATTTTATCAAACACATACCACAGGTCAATATATGAAGTGATTAAATAATGCCTCATAATTTTATTACTGAATAATAAAAGTTACAAACAATGTATTGGGCTAGGACTTACACTAATAACACTTTACTAAGCCCATTTTATCTCCTCTTATTTTTTTTTGGTTTTCTCCTATTCATGTGTCATTATGTTGTCTTTTTTTTTTCAAATCAATCATGATATCCACTTTCTTAATTCCCTCAAACCTCTCAAACTGTTCCATTTTTTCTTCTTTCTTAATTTACTGAGTTTCCTTCTCTTCCACATCTTTTTAATCATCTCTTAAATTGTAACTTATTTTTTTCTTATCATTTCTTTTATTTTTAAAATATTTTGTAATGATCTCCCTTTTCTTTTTTATGTTTTCTATTACAAAAAATATGACCTTGGAGCTTCTTCTTTGAAGACGAAGAAGAAAAGGCTCAACTTCATAAATCATCTCACTTGACTGTTCGTGTATATTTTTCTCTATTTTGATTCAATTTCATCTTTATGTTCTTCTTCTCTGTTCATTCGCTATTTATTCTCTGTTTATTTAGTATTTCTATTAGGGTTTCATATTGTATTTTTTACTCTAAATTAGCTTGTACTTCATTCAACATTTGATTTCATTTTTTCTACTGTGTTTTTAATTATTTGTACTATTTTTTTTCTCTGTAATTGGTTGTTTGTTCATTCAATTCATATTTTGTTTTTGCACTGTTTTTAGGTTTTTAGTCTTTCTTATTATAAAATGTACTTATTTTAATGTTTTTATTTTTCACAACATTCTTGTTTTACATTTCTTTTGTTTATTGTTTACTTGCAATTCATTATTTTTTATTTTTCTTCAATTTTATTTTAATGTGTCAAAAGAATTAAGAGAAAAAGCTTAAAAATAAAAAATTAACACAAGCAAATACAAGAAATCAAAGCTCAGAGAGAAGACTAAACTATTGTTCAATATAAAGAACAATTATCTCCATCGGATTCATTGTAAAGTTAGTGTTCCAGGAAATATTAATTTGAATTTTTTATTTAATAATCTACATTTACCTTATTGTAAATAAATGTAAATGCAATATTCTGCACATATTGTAATTAATACATATTTAACATTTGTAAAGCTAATTTTAAATTGAATAAATATAAATGAAAGATAATTTTTTATGAGAATAAACATTTAATTAACTTTTTACATTTTGAAATTAGTAGAAACAATGATGTAGTAATCAATTTGAAAACAAAGAAATGAAAAAATTGTTAGTGAACTAAAAAGACAGATAGTGAAAAGTTTGATTAATAGTTTAAAATAAATGTCCAAACTTTGAAGTCATTTAAGGCAGTTTGAAGTTACTGAGGTAGGACATATTTGACTATTTTTTTTAATTAATTGTGGACATTTAATTTATTGTAAATAAGCATGAAAAAAATATTCCGCATTTATGATCATTTATGAAAATTTGAGAAAAAAAGGCAATTAAAGTACTCGTTTTTTATTGCAATTTTTTTGTGTTTTTTTTGTAAATTATTTCTTTCCATCAATTAGGAGAGGTTGATTTATCATATAAGTTGTATTTGATTTCAAGAAAAGTTGATTCTTGCTTTACTTTTAGTAGTTTTTTATCAAATCTTTAAGTTGTTGGAAACTAATTCTGAATTGATCAATGCCCCTTTTGGTAAGATGTTGTTGTAACCTCCATTTTAATGAATCACAATAGGAAAATGATCTGTTTACCTATCTTATGAAAAAATGATACAAATTGTAAATCATTAAAACAATGTACAAATTAGAGAACCACCTACATGTCTAAAAAAATCAATGTAATATTAAAATAGAACTGAAACTATTCATAAGGTTGATTGTACAAAAATACATATTTGATGTTTTTTTTAATAAAGAACATAGATTTTCATCTACCCACTAATTGTTGACTTCTAGTTTAATTTTAATATGTTTCTCTTTTCAAATGTTGCAGATTTAGATAACTTCTATACAATTAATGTAATGTTTGATTTTTATTCAATATGTATTATTTTTTTTACAAGATATGCCTTTGATTTTTTTAATGTAGTTTTCAATTTTCTTTGATTCCTTTTATGTTCTTAAATAATTTGATTTGACATTTATGAGAGTTTTTTGATTTATTGACTTGATTTCTTTCCATATTGTTTTGGTGGATATGTTTTGCAAGGTTACAAATTGCAATAAGAATTTTTGGTTTTCAGAAGAATGACTGTTAGATTCTTTTTTTATCTTTGGAGAGTTGTTTTCTAATTTTCTTGAGTGAAAGATGCAATAGGTTTCTTTTGAGTTGAAAGAAAAGAAAAATTTGTCTATGTGTTGGTTGTTTGTCCTTTCTGTGATGGCTACAATTAATGTTGGAATAGTGGGGTTTTGTTTTGTGATGAGTGTAGCTGAAGGACAAGGAATATATTGTTGCTAATTTGGGCTATATTTAATGACATAATAATGAATGATACACAATGTGACGCCCAAATTTGAATACTATTTCATAATTAATTACTTATTTTCTAAAGAAATAACACTCAAACTTGAACATTATTTTTATTTTTAGAAAATATTATTTTAATTAAAATGTAAGAAAATAAAATGGGAGGAAATGAAATTAAATTCATTTAAATTAAATACACACATTTCACTACCAAAATATTTTAGAGTTTGCGGAAAGTCCAAGCTCAAAACATTACGAAAATTTCATAGGATATAACAGGTTATGAAAGAATACAAACTAGGAAATACTTAATTCAAATCATAACCTGGCAAAAACACAAATAATGCACTATGTATGATTTATCATGTACTAAGGAAAATTTTCTACACAGTGCACCGCCCACCTCAGACTCTCTTACAGCAAGTCCTAAACTTGAGTAGCAAGGTAACACTTTCGCGTCCAAAATTTATCCTCTTTGAATCCCTGTCGAGCGAGGCAGTCATAAAACGCATGAGTCATAAAACTCAGTAAACAACACTACTATAAAGGTCAACTTTCATTTAATTT
>CANYCX013228957.1:0-10042 GCA_948193385.1 Breynia disticha f. nivosa | reverse complement strand
TGGGGGCTTTGGAGCAAGGGTTTAGCTTTCTTTTCCTCCTCTTTTATGTCATTTTTATTTCTCTTTTGTTAGTCCTTCACCTAGCCATGTTAGGCTAGATTTTTATTGGGTTTTCTTGGATGTAAATAGAGTTTTATACTTAGTTTGCCTATATGATACATTGAGGTTTTTGTGCTTGAATGATTTATCCCTTGACGAATGAATGTCTATTTGATTGTGCTTAATGAATGAATGGTTTAATAGGCAACTATATTTGATTGTTGTTAGCGGCCTTATGCTGAAATTACGAAAGCCGAGGTTTAGGGAGGGCTAAATCATTACTTAAATCTATGTCAAAAAATACCTAGTAGTGACAATCTAGGATTAGATATTCATAGATATCAATTAATCAATTGCTCTTTAGGAAAAATTAATTGCATTTTCTTTTTAATTATTCGTTGTTAGTAATCCTATTCTGGAGTTGCAAAAGCCTATGTTTAGGAAGGCTAATCAAATAGAGTTAGGGCTTGTTTGGATGGAAATATACCAAATGACCTTGATGTGTTCTCTAAAATGCCTAAGTGACTATTTCCTTGCCTAGTTTAGTGTATCACGAAAGTAGAACACTTGATAGACTTAAGGACGCAGTTTTGAACATCTCGAAATGGACTCTTAATTGACGATAGCGCGAGAACACCATCATTAAGCTCAAGTCATTACGTAAAAAAGTATATTCTCTATTGAAATCTAGGAAAACCCACACTTTTAGTTCACTATTGATTCTTATTTTAGTTACTTGTCTTTATATTTCCTTGTTCACATCAAAAACCCAAAATCCCATTTATGTTTATTGCTTTTCTTTATTTTATTTTTAGCACCGAATCAATTTAAATACTACGTTCCTCGAGAGATTCGATCCCAAGAGGCATACTTCCGTGGTAAAACTACACCGATCTAGTGCGCTTGCTAGACACTGGCCAGTAGTCTGGTGGGAAGAATGCTGCAACTAGTAGAAAGAATAAAGGCCCAGTATGCTGCAACCAGTAGAAAGAATGAAAGGCCTAGGTATTGTGACTTTTGCAAGAAATATTTGCCTAATGTTCTCGTAACAAGGTGATAAGTATGAGTATGATTAAGTATGTATTATTTCATATTAAAGAGCATGAGAGAAGTAGAAGGATTACCCACTCTCAAGGAGAGAGAAAATGTCATTGGCCACTTGATTAGTGAATTGGAAAGCATGTGAGCACACCCAAATGAAATAAAGACTTTTATTATTTATTTGAAGGATTTCAGTGTAATTGGAATATCAAGAAAAGTAATTGACGTAATAAGCATGATTGTTCCATGCATAATGTAATTTTGACATTTTAGGGTAAGAGATTATGTTAGATTGTACTAGGTCAAACAAATGTCACCACGCGTCTTTATTTAAGCTAGGATGTCATAAAATATTACTAAAGTGTGTTTATGACCTTTATCAATTAATAATTCCTATTGCCAACATTAAACGGACCTATAAAATTGCATGCAAAAACTAGGTCTGAAAAGGGTAATTTTGGTATTCCAATTTTTATGTATATTTAGGATAGTTTAATGAAAAATATATGAAGCTTTAATATGTGTGCATTGGAAACAATGAAGGCTCAAGTTTGGTGAGAAATTTGGCCAGCCCCATTAGGTTTTAATTATGTATTAGTCAAGTACTTAATTATGCGGGTTAGGAGTTAAATTTAGAGTGGGAATTAATCACTTTTTAAGCGCAATTATGTTGTCTTAAAAGTATGGATTAGTTAAGACATAAATACCAACTTATCTCCTGGAATCCTAAGATGATTCTAATTGATTAGGAATTAAAATTTGAATCCTAACCCAACTAGAAAAATCGACTAAGATAAGCATTGTATTGTAAAGATAAGCTAGGGTTTTTCTTTCTCTCTCCTCCTTTATCTTCTTTTGACCATATGACTATATAAAGAGAGCCATTCTCTTTATTTTTTTTCACTCTTGGTTGTCCCCCATAGCTACCCTAAGGTAAGAATTTATTTGTTTTCTTACTTGCATAATATTTCATCTGAATACCAAGAAGAAGAGCTAGCACTTGACCTTTTTTAGAAGGACTAGGTGTGTGTGTGAGCATAGAGGAGGGTACTGTAATTGTAACCACTTTGTGGCACAATTTTAACAGCTTGAAGGTTGTATAAACTTGTTTATATGTAGCAGTTACTGGAGAAACTCATTCAAAATGAAAAGCTTTCATCTTTTGAGGTAAAGCCCCTAAATTAGTTAATAGTTGCACAAAGTTATGCATGTCTGGATCTTGGTGTGTTTTCTTCGATGATTTTGTCAAAAGGTTTTTTTTTTATTATGCCAACTCGATTAAATTCCAAAGAAAACCTAACAGATAAAGGTCTTTCTAATTCTAAAGGCTTTCATAGATTAAATCTTGCAGGATGTTTTGAGAGTTGTCTATTGGTTAGGAAAATAATTTGCAGGGTGTCCTAGAACTATCAACTAACTCATGAAGGATTGGTCATTTGAGTACGTACAAATGGTTGTAGCTTTGTCTATTGTAACGCTTATTCACTATTTTTAGTGTTTATAATCAATTGGCATGATTGAATAAAGAAGTATCTTGACTAGATTTTTGTCATAATTATTTTTTGTCTTAATTTTTCATTCTCGATATTCTTGTGATTTTATTTTAATTGATTTATTTTATTAATCAAAAAAATCGATTCTCTTCAATTTTAGTTCTTTGTATATAATTAATTTTTTTGTCTTTGTGGATCAATCCTATTCTCACTATTATACTCATATCTAGTTGTTGCACAAGCACTTTAATTTTTTTGTTTGACACCTAATCAATAAGTGACTAGGGATGTATAGAATGATGCTTTCATATGTTCTAAGGTTTTGCTATCAAATGTGTCACATTTCATATCTTGAACATAATCACCATTCATATATGTTTCATCAATTTATAATGCACAAAAATACATAAAGAGATAAAAACAAATGTCTCGTCAATATATTAGGTAATAAAAATTCAATTACAATGTATTGAAGCTAGGACCTCAGCTAACATATATTAGAATAAATTACTCAATTTTGAGTAACAATTAAATAAAAGGAGTACATAAGTTGTTTTTATAAAACAAGGACCAAATATAATAATACTAAAAAAACCTAAGGGATAACATCTTTAAACTGAAAACACTTTTTATGGCTCCATAATACAATAGTTAGATAATATCATTTATAAATGTGTCACAAATTTTGTATTTTTTTGAAAAATAAAAATAAAACATTTAATAATTCGATTGTGGACTTATATAGATGAATAAATGGACAACATTGTAACTTGGAACAATTTGTAAATTTTTTTACAATTTTTTTTCTTTTAACCTTGAGGAGATTTTTCAAGATTGCCTAATTTATCCTTTATTGTTTGGATGAATATGTTTTTGAACTATGAAAGAAAAGTAAGTGGAGGAATCAATTGGACTGAAGATCTTACAATGGGCAGAACAAATGCAGGTGTAATCAAAGGATTCTAATGTGTATAATTACATATGCATTGTAAGTAGTCGGGTTGGGACATTTTTCAGACTAACCCAATCATGTCGGGTTAAAGAAATAGGAATCCAAAATTGGCCATGTTTCAATTGGATTGCTCGAGTCCACTTTTTCTTTGGGTTGGTTGAGTTTGGTTGGGTTCACGGGTTATATATTTTATTTTCTCATTTTTATGACTCTTCTTTGTTCATGAGCATCAACATTTACATTTCAAGGGGAGTATTTCTTTGGTTTCATTTACTCCTCGTTTATGGAGTCACACACTTACTTGAGCAGTGCGAAAGACTGGGGAACAAATAGAGCTCAATTACGTCAACTCTGGGGCCAAAAAAGAACGAACAAATCTTTACTTAGATAGGGATTTGATTTTATTGATATTCATTTTTTAGTGATTGTAAAAGGAGGGTGCCTGGGTATGTTATAAACTATTTTAGAGTTGGACGAAGTCAAGTATTTTAGAAATCTCCGATAAACTCATCTGAACTCTATTGTCTTCTTTCATTGACTTTTAAAATATAAATACATTCTAAACACAAATTGGGTCGAATTTACTAAAGGTTCCTTCAAATTTCATCTTTTTATCAAGTCTTATCAAGCTTATCTTTTCTTGAAGCAACCTTAACTGATTCTCCCTGGCAACTCACCATTTGAGGCCTCAAATATTTAGTGGTATTAGGCATAGGCTTTACCTGCCTATACCTAGGGTCGGCCTTGCTGATTGGTATAAATAAGTGATGTATAATCTTGTTAACAAATTAGGCTTGAATTTGGTCAAATTCAATGCATTGTGAAGTTGTCATGTTCTTCTTCACTTAACATTTTGATTCTAGGTTTATAAATGCAAGTTCTATTTTCTTGTGTTAATTATATGGCTGAACCAACTTCTTCCTTTTTAAGTGAAAATGTTTGTGTTGGCATGGCCTAATCATGTTAGTCTACATTCAATTTTGGTTACATGTAAATGAAATTATAGTTTTGGTGAACTGGAAAATGTATAAAGAAGCAATGGTATCATTTATATATTTTCATTTTAATTTGAAAAAATAAAATGCATAGAAGATATATAAATTATTCAAATGTTGTAGGTTACTTGTGTTATGATGCCATAACAAAAGTTGTGAGGGAAACATAGGTAAGAAGTTTTTGTTAATAATAGGAAACCATAAATATATTATTAACCATGTATGGTTAAATTTAGGTGTTCGGGTTGGGCGGGTTCGAGTTACAAAATTGTGAACCAACAACCCAACCACCATATTTTGGGTTGAATTTTTCTCAAACTAGCAACCCGACCACCATATGTCGAGTTATTCTAAAAAATTGGGTTGGGAAGGTTCTATTTGGGTGGGTTGGTCGGGTTGAGATTTTTATGAAATGGCCTAGGTGATTAAGTTTTGTTTAGTTCAATTGTGATGTGTCTAAAATATAAGGGTGGACATAGTTCGGTTCAGTTCTTTTTTTAATTTAACTGCAAATTGAACTGACAATTTCATTTTTTTTCTTTCATTAAAATCTATGGTCGAACCTAAGTTTAGACAATCCAATCAATTTGGTTCAATTTAATTAGTTTGGTTCACAATTCAATTGATTACTTTATTTGACTTTGTACTGGACTCAATTCAACATAATCATGGTTATATTCAACATAATCATGGTTATTAGAAAATGAAAATAAAAGTTTTTCAAGTATGTACTATCAACTTTGATTGGTTTCAAAATATATATGCATTGATATAATTGCAGTTCAGTTCGGTTAACTTTTGATCGGGTTCAAAATATATATGCATGATATAATTTTTGTTCTGTTCAGTTTAGTTTTTAAATGACAAACCACAATCGAATCAGCTATCAGTTTAAAATATCTTATGTATTTTAATTTATTTAATATCAATATTAATATCATCTCGATTACAATCAAGTTAATTTGCTCTTCTTTTTATTTGATTGGTTTATTGTTTGCCATTAGTAAAATATCTATGGTAAGTTTTGGATACTTTTGTTTAGAGCTAAAAAACAACCCATGGCACCCAAAGGAAAAGTGAAATGTGATAAAAGATATTTCCATTTTCCACACAGTTTAACTAAATAAGTCTCCAGAACGATCAATTTTAGAATCGAGTGATCTAATCACCAAATTGGCCAAACTGAGATAACACCAAAAAATTATGGGTTCAATTTTTACTTGTTTGATTTTTTTGGCAAGAAACTATATTTTTACTGAAAAGAGAAATAATTTGAGCAATTTTAATTTGCCTATAAATACAAGCACTGATTGCTCATTACTGGTGAACCAAATTCTCATTACTGGTGAACCAAATTAACTTGTTTTCCAAAGACAGAAAGATTAAAAAAAGCTCATTTGATGGATGTGTCAGAGGTAGATCGAGTTCTTCATATGAATGGAGGATTTGGAAAAACAAGCTATGCAACCAACTCATCCCTTCAGGTCACTCATATAAGGAAAATTAGAATAAATGTAATCTATTTGATTTAATTTTTAGGTGTTTGATTACATTATTTCTACAATTAATAATATCAGGTTGCATTGAGTTTTGATAAAAATATTAATGAGATGGTAACTGGAAGAATGTGTACAGTAGACCAAATTATTTGATATATATTTGCAGGAGACAGTGATATCAATGGTAAAGCCGATAATAGAAGAAAGCTTAGGGGAATTGTATAGGAGAAAGAAGCCAAATGGCTTAGCAGTTGTAGATTCTACAGGACCAAACACATTGTTAGTGATATCAGAGATAATAGTTATTATTGTGAATGAATGTGAGAAACTGAACCTCTCACCATCTTCATTGCAAGCTTTTTTAAATCATCTTCCAGGAAATGATTTCAACTTAGTGTTCATGTCATGGCCAAGTTTTTACAATAAATTAATGAAGGGTGATAAAAGAAGAAAGTTTGGAGAATGTTTCATGGCAAGAGTTTTCAGACAACTCATTGCACTTCGTTCACTCTTCTTATGCTCTCATGTGGATCTCAGAGGTTAACCTTTCACCTTATAACTTGCATTATTTGATTTGTCAATGAAAATTTTTGAAAGTTCAAATAGTTTCGATTTTCACTGGGTTTTGATTTTGTCATCGTACTAAAAAAGACAATTTAAAATTATTAATATTACTATCTATATTACTAAAGGGGAAGTAGGTCTTAGAAATTTGACAGATGGCATCGTAATTATGTAACATGTAGTAATTATTTTACAAAAAAATATTAATAAATTAGATAAATCTTTTTAAAATACATATTATCTAGTAATACACTAATTCTTTTTTTAACATCACAATTAATTAATTTACAAATTTGATAATATATATAAATAAAAATATTGTATTATTTTTATTAAAAAATATATTTGGCACAAATTATTTTTTTTATTTAATAGTAATTAGCATATTTTATAATTTAATAGTTAATAATTTTTTATAAAAAAATAACTTACAAATAAAATATATTATAATTACACCGACAGTACCAACACATTAATTTAGCCAAACCAAAATGAAAAACAAACTCATCTCAAACCTATCTTGATAAATAACGTTGAGCTCATAAAACATAAAATTATTTTTCTAATTCTCTCAATTAGTTTTGTATCCTTTAACTTTTAAAATTAGAATTATAGTATTTAATTAAAGTAGTTAACACTCTTAGTTTTTTCTATTAGTTTGGTGATGATATGGATAACAACATATTACGTATCTCTTCAATCCCTAAATGTTTAAATACATAATATTTATCCAAAAGTCATAATATCATCTAAGATAAATCAATAATATTGTCCAAAACATAAACACTTATAAATTTGAGATATAATATTTAAAACTAAAAAAACTAAAATATTTTGTACATATTTTAAATCTATATTATTTAAAACTACAAAAATGGAATATTTTATACATATTTTAAATCATAACACTACCTAGAGGTGAACATGGTTCAGTTTAAGTTGATTTTTAACTGAACCGTTAATAAATCGAAAAGTTCTATTTTTCTTTCACGAAATATATAGTGGAACTGCGGTTTAGATAAATCGATTGGTTTGATTTGAAAGTTAACCACTTGTTCGATTAGATTAACAATTCGATCAAACATTTTGATTTGTACTTCTAAGAGTTGTTGCACAGATGAAATTTAATTATTTTTTGTACTATTATTATTTGTAAATAAAAGAATATTTTTGTATATTTTCACTTGGAAGGAATGATATGTGTTTTAGTTGGAAGGAATAATATGAGTTTTAGTTTGCGTGGGTTTTTTGAAAGGTAAGTAAAAAAAATAATTTTGTATATTTTCACTTGAATCTGTAAGTTCAAATTGCTCTCATAAATGTTACATCAGATTTTAGCTGTTGTTCCGATCATTCTATAAAATTCTTTCAAAAAAATTAATTATCATTAGAATAAATAAAATATGATTGGAATCTTTCCCAGAAAGTTATTTCTAATGGTTTGCTTAAACTGTTCATATTAATTGAAAACTTTGTCTTTTATTTTAACTTGCACAAAATAAGTATTTCACTCTAAAACATTCTAAATTACATTATATGATAGTTATACTAAAGAGATAGTTTTATAATTATGTCTTATATTGAAAAGTGAAAATTTTATTTTGACTAGAAAATAAGAATTATGTATTATGTTTTTTAGGGTCCACTTGTTTATCCCACGCAAATATAATAAAAACAAGAATCAATAAGTTTCCCTTTCATTTTTTTACAAAAAAATTGTTGTTAGTGAACTTGATCAGAGATTACATAACAGGCACCAAGAGTCTGCAACAAGAAGAATATTTGCATAGCAAAAATAAGTGTTCCTAACATACATAAAGCATATTTCCATCAATTTCAAAGAGACTTCACAATATTTCTCAAGCGTCGTGCTAGAGAGTTAGTCTCCAGAGGTCATATGGTCTTAACAACAATGGGCAGTATTTAAAGTGATGATCCTTTGTCCATGTGGGAATTTGTAGTGTTGAAACAATATGGCTCGAAGTAAGTTCAATTTTACAAAATTTCATATGTTCCTCAACAATACTTTTATTTATGTCCTTGCAAAACTTCATATATTTTCTAAAAGTATTTTATTTCTCTCATTTTACTTCCATGAGGAATTATACTTTCAATCCGTCAGATAAAGAGATAATTCTATTGCCAAATTAGTTATACATTATTTAGAATAATCTTCTTTCAAGAAATAATATTTCTTATTTAACTTGTTTTAGCTATTAATTTTATGAGGTAGAGATATAATTCGTTCTAGTAAAGTATTAACTTGGGTTAAAAAATGATGAAGTTTATCAAAATTCTACTAGATTAAAAATGATTAGCCATCATATACGTATCAAAGAAATTATTATAGGGTCTAATTGAAGAGAAGAGTTTGGAAAACTTGAACATGCCATTCTATGCACCTATTATGGAAGAAATAAAGAATTTAGTGGAGGTTGAAGGCTCTTTTATTGTGCAAAGGATTGAAGCTTTCAAAATGGAATGAGACTCTTGCATTAAGAAATCCTCTCCTGAGCTGAATAAGAAGGAAAGATCAGGTCTAATGGCTAGTGAGATTAGGGCTGTGGGAGAGCCTATTTTGAGCAATCATTTTGGAGGAGCAATCATGGACATCTTATTTCATAAATTTGAAGAAGAAGTGGTTGATTACATGGAGATGCACCAATGCAAGTACATTCATCTTATTCTGTCTTTGAAGAAATGCGAGGCCACTTCCTTTCTTCATTGTCGCCAACTTTGAATTGAAAGGTTCAATTTATAATCATTGCTAATACCTGTATTCATCTATTCCACGTAAGTGTTCGCAGTGTTTTGCAATTACAAGCTGTAAGGTTGCCCCCTAAAATAAGTTATATAAATATTCCACGAAAAATAACATGTGAGCACCCAACATGGTGAACATCAACAAATTGTCAATAATGTTCCTATTATTTTTCCTTGGAAAAATTACGTTGTAATTTTAAAATGGAAATTTGGGTACATTTTGATGTCAAAAGGGTTAGAGCACATCTAATTAGGGCATTGCAAGTGGTCGGGTCGGTCGGGTTGTGAGTTTTTTCTAGACCGACCCGACCAAGTCGGGTTTAAAAAATAGAACCCGAACCGACCATATAAAAATCCAGTTGGTCGGGTTGGTCTTAGATTCGGGTTCGGTCGGGTTCAATCGGGTTGATTTTCGTTTGTCTTTCGGATTATTTTTCTATAACTCGCCCAACCCGCCCGCCTAAACCGCCCACCCAACTACTCAACCCACCCGCCTAAACCGCCCACCTAAATATTTTTTTATTTTTT
This sequence comes from Breynia disticha f. nivosa, assembly GCA_948193385.1. NCBI lineage: Eukaryota > Viridiplantae > Streptophyta > Magnoliopsida > Malpighiales > Phyllanthaceae > Breynia > Breynia disticha. The sequence continues at coordinate 168 of CANYCX013228957.1, read as the reverse complement.
CATCTAATTATATAAATTGCAATGATTATTTGATAAATTTTATATTAATGTACAAATAATCCTTATAATCAAATTAAGATACAGCAATACATTGAAATAAAGTATAAAATGATTAAAATTAATTCAAAACAATATTGATTAATTCATACATTAATTAAAAGTATAATT
>CANYCX013228362.1:0-11467 GCA_948193385.1 Breynia disticha f. nivosa | reverse complement strand
TCATATGAAACTATTCAAATGTGAATTTTGCAATTGCAGGCTTGATCAAATGAGCTCAAGTTCTTTTGCATTTATCAATGCATCTCTGCTTAATTCGCCTTCTTCATTATCTTCCCTCATTATTTCATACTCACACGCGTTATGCCTAGATATGCACATCGGTTCTGAATGGCGGTTTACGGTTTACGATTTCATACGGAACCAAAACTGGATTTAGTCATTTTGGGGTGGTTTGGTTCCGAATTGAGAGTTTCAGTTCGATGGTTCTAGTTCAATTTTTTTTTAAAAATAAATTAACGGTTCTATAGTTCATGGAAGCACGTCGGAACCAGACATGATTAATTCCAACGGTTCAATTACAATACGGATTCTGATTCTGGAACCAGATGTTCGGAAATTTTTACGCTTTTTGATAATATTTTACACATAAATTAAATATTATTTTAAAAAATAATATGGTTAAGCAATCGTGAAAAAGTTGAAAAGCCCAGTGGGCCAGAGTAAACAGCAGTGGAAAGGTGGAGTTGACCCACATAAGCTAGTGTAGTTATCACAGAGACGAAACCTAAAAAAACAGAGACAAAGATAAAGACAAAGAGACAGAAACCTACGAAACAAGTACAGCTTCCTCAATCTTTCTTGCCATTGGTCAACCAACACAAAACCATCCTATAAAATCTTCTCTCCCTCTTCCCGTCAAATTTGCATGCCTTCTCAATCTCTTAATCAATCTAACCGTATCTCTACTTCTTCTACATTCTCTCCTATCTCTTTCTTCTCAATTATCGTCCCAATAAAATAATCTAATCTTGAAACTTCTATATAACCACTACACCATACCCTTCCTTAAAGCCTTTATTTAGAATCTCTCTCTCCCTCTCCGTGAGGATGGATTATCAAGAACTCGTTCTCCGGTCACTAGCTCGTCTCAGTCTAGCCGAACAAAACTCTTTTGTTCCTCAATATAATCCATATTGGTCGTTTGAATTTCAAGAACAAACTTTGCCCTCTCAAAACAACAATCTTGCATCCAGTTCTACAAGTTATTTACACACTTTACCTTTTCACTACCCACAAGAATCTCCTTTTTCAAATGGGTTTGATTCTTTTAGCCTGAATAACACTAGGAACGTTTCGTTGCTTGAGAGAAGGCCCAGGTGGCGGTTTTCTTTGGAGAGTTATAGAGGGAAACTTGTGGAGGTTGCTAAAAATCAGTATGGTTGTAAGTTGTTGCAAAAGGTTCTGGCAGATGGGGCCCCTGCAGATATTCAAACAGTGTTTTCTGAAATTATTGGCCATGTGGATGAATTAATGGTTGACCAATTTGGGAATTATGTTGTGCAAAAGATTGTAGAGGTTTGTAGTCAACAACAGAGGAGTCAGATTCTTATGTCTATTACTAAAACTCCATTTGAACTCGTCAAAATTTGTTCCAACATGCATGGGTATGTTTTATTTTATTCTTTTTTTTGGTTGATTTTGATTTCTTTTAAGAATATGGGAATTAAAGAAATGTGGGCTTTGATTTTTTTTTTTAAATTTTTGGTAGGGTCATTGTGTTGACTAATGTTTCTTTCTTTCTGTATTTTTTTTGGGCATTGGTGATAGAACTCGTGCTGTACAGATACTTCTGAGGTATATTTATTCTCCAAAAGAAATCTCCATGGTAATGGCAGCTTTGACGCCTGGTTTCGTTCCTTTAATCAAAGATATCAATGGTCATCATGTGATTGTTTATTGCTTGAAGAATTTCTCTTTTGAGGATAATAAGGTGATGCCCTTAACATCTCTATGGCTAAATGTGGTTGATTCATATTTGAATCATGACATGCTTAAGAATTGTATATTTCTTGTTTAGAATCTTGATTGCTCACTGAGCTTTTGAGAGAGGTTTGTATTATGTTGTTAGCATCGGTTTAGTGTGTTTCTAAGATTGTGGCCTCGCCCTCGTGAGACACGAGTTTTGTCCCGCCGGATTAGTACTCATATGTGCTTAGTGCCTTTTAGTTCTTAAGGACCCAGTGAATTGGTAGTTCTAAGATATATCGCCTTAGTCAATCAATTAGTCGTTTTGTATTGTCTGGCATCTATATCAAATGCTAACTGAGGATTTTCTTCGGCAGTACCTTCTGATCGAAGCGGCCAGAAACTGCTCTGACATTTCAAGGGACAAAAGTGGCTGTTGCGTAGTGCAGCTTTGCGTAGAAAAAGCTCAAGGAGGGACCAAAGATCTACTTGTTGCTCAGATAATTTTAAATGCACTTTCTTTGGCGGAAGATCAATACGGGTTTGTTCAACTTCGATAAAATCTTTCCATATTTTTGTTCATTCTTGTTGCATTCATGTTGAGTGAATTTCTTCTTTGTGTGTGTGCAAATAGCAATTATGTAGTTCAGCATTTGTTGGGTTCCAACATTCCTCAAGTTATCTTTCTTATACTCGAGAGTCTTCGAGGGCAATATGCAGCTCTTTCCCAAAATAAGTTTGGCAGCAATGTTGTAGAGAAGTGCTTATCAGTGTCCACTGAAGAACAATCCTCCCAAATTATTATGGAGATTCTTCGTAACCCAAGTTACCCTACTGCTTCTATGCTACTTGTTGATCAGTATGGCAACTTTGTGATCCAATCAGCTCTAACGGTAGCTAAGGTTTGTCCACCGGAACGCCTTTTTTCATATTGTTGCATGCTTAGAACTTCACTATTTTGCATGTTTAGACACTTAGTATGAGTTCTATTTCATTCTTGGTCAGCTAGTCCATCATTTGGTTATCATATAGAGTGTGATCGTATCGATCTGATCAATTGTTGTTGATGGCGCAGGGGGAAGTTTACGAAGAGTTGGTTGGATTGATTCAAAGAAATTTTCAAATAATGCGCAACAATATGTATGGGAAAAAGGTTCTTTCATGGTTTGCGAAGAGGAGGATACCACTTGTGTAGAAAATGTAGATTTTGGGAAGGAATGTGGTGAGATGAGTTTTGGCAAGTCAGGTTCAATGAATATGTTTTTGTTTCTTCCAGTTTAGTAGTATACTTTTAGTTGTTGTTTGAAGTTTAGAACTGTTTTAACAATAAGAGCTTCAGAGTGAAGTAGTTGTATCTGTGATTTGTCTTTATATAGCAAGGCACTTCATGGCCGGAGCTCTGAACCTTTCTGGGTCTTAGGTTGATGATTTATTTTGGGTTTTTGGTTGATTTTTGTGGCCTAGTTTATAATGTTATTATTTGTAATTGTTTAATACCATATAAGTCATCTTTGTATTCAGATAAAAGTTATCATATTCATGCAATTACATACTTATCTTACGTGTTTATAACGTTAATCACCAAATGTTGCACCAAAAGTATATGTTTTGGGATGTTAGCGTCAAGAATGTGAAAATTCTCTTCTCCTACTGATTGTTGCAGGTTTGTTAGAATGTGATCGGTGATGTTGTAAAAAGTGACAAATTTGTGGTGAGGAAATAATATTTTATATAAAATAGAGTTTTGAAAAAAAAATTAAAAATTGCTGTTTTTTTTGAAATGTTAAAAATTGAGTTTAGTCATCGTATTTTTTATATTTGAATTGATAAAAGTATTTTTATTATTTTAGTCATTTAATATGTTAATTACTATTTTAACACAATTTTACTTAAATTTTTTTTATTAAACCAAAAATCATAATTAAACTTATTTTTAAAATCACTATTACAAAACTCTATTTTTTTTATTATACGTTTTACAAACACAAAACCAAACATAACCTTAAACATTTGACTGTTATTATCTTAATCTCACGATTTAGGCCGTCATTAACAACTTAATCAACCCAGTAATTTCTCATGGATTTCTTTTTGCACAGTTTAAATTTTTTACCTAAAACGAGAACATAACCGAAAGGCGTCAACCGCCTTGGTTTGTGGAATAGCCTGACCTCTTTCTTAATATTTTTTTATTAAAAAAAAATAATTTTACTCTTCTTTAGATTTCATTTTATACGAAGTTGACTGAAAACCCCGTCAGCTCAAACGTGGCAGTATGTGATTGGGCAGAACATAAAGCCGGTGACCTCCAAATTCCATCCTTATTAAGCACCCAACAGACATCTCTTCATTCAGTCCGAAAGTCCCAAGTCTTGTCTTCTCATCCTCCGTTGACCGCCTCTCCTCCGTCATGTCAAGGCGCCGTTGCTCTCCTCTCCTCTACCTCACGCTCTTCCTCTCCCTTTCCCTTACCTTTACCCTCTCGGTCAATTCCAATGATCACACCAAACCCCCCATGATAATTCCTCTTCATTTCTCCACTCCAAACACATCTTTTGACGGCGAATTGAATCGCCGTCATCTCCAGAACTCGCGCTTACCTAACGCACGTATGCCTCTCTACGACGATCTTCTATCGAACGGGTGGGTGTCGAGTTCCATTTTTTTTAAAAAATGGAAATGAATTGTGAATTGATTTTGTTGAGTCTTGTGGCAGGTATTATACGACGAGGCTTTTTATTGGGACTCCGCCGCAAGAATTTGCTCTTATTGTGGACACGGGGAGTACTGTGACTTATGTTCCGTGCTCTACTTGTGAACACTGTGGTAGACATCAGGTTTGTTGTGTTAGATTTTCAGCTTTTATTCCAAACTGTTAAATTTCTTCAATTTTAGTGTCTGTGCTCGCGTGTATGAGTGTGTTCGTTTTGATGATGTTGTTTGGTGTTGTGGTTAAGGATCCGAGGTTTCAACCAGACTTATCTAAGACGTATAGTCCTGTAAAATGTAACCCGAGTTGTAATTGTGATGATGAGGGGAAGCAATGTACTTATGAGAGAAGGTATGCGGAGATGAGCTCGAGTAGTGGCGTTTTGGCAGAGGATGTTATTTCTTTTGGAAATGAGAGTGAATTGGTTCCTCAACGTGTGGTTTTTGGTTGTGAAAATTCGGAAACTGGTGATATTTATAATCAACGTGCAGATGGTATAATGGGTCTGGGTCATGGACGGCTTAGTATTGTGGATCAACTTATTGATAAAAGTGTTATTAGTGATTCATTTTCGTTATGTTATGGCGGGATGGATGTTGGTGGTGGTGCGATGGTTCTTGGTAGGATTGCTCCTCCACCTGATATGGTTTTTAGTCATTCTGATCCTTACCGAAGGTAGGGTACAGCTAACTGTCATGCATAAGAATTATTTTTCTAGTTGTGTGTTTTAGTACATCTCACACATTTACTGTAGTTTTTGGTTGACAACAGTCCATATTACAACATTGAGCTGAAGGAACTACATGTTGCTGGGAAGCAATTGAAGTTGGACCCAAAAGTTTTTGATGGAAAACACGGAACAGTGTTGGACAGTGGGACCACTTATGCATACCTTCCTCGTCAAGCTTTCACTGCATTTAAAGAGGCTGTAAGAATTTCCTATATCTCAATGTGTTCCATTGATAATTCAGCTGGCGGTTGTGTTTTCAATGATGTTGATCTGTGTTAATTATAGAAGATTATATATCATATCCTGTTGAACAAGTCGGCTTTTTCTTACATGCAGGTCATGAAGGAGACACATTTCCTCCGACAGATTCATGGTCCTGATCCAAATTATAATGATATTTGTTTCTCTGGTGCTGGAAGGTATTTCCCATCATAAGAACTCACGCATTTGTTCAGCTTCTTTTGTTTTTCATATTTTTTCTGCTAAAATTTAACTAGCATTTAATTGTCCTGAATCTTTTTACTTTGATTTAGGGATGTTTCTCAACTATCAAAGTTATTTCCAGAGGTAAATATGGTATTCAACAATGGTCAAAAGTTGCTGCTTTCTCCGGAGAACTACCTTTTTCGGGTAATTTACTTGTTACTTTTCTTCTCTTCTTGATTCCTAGCATTATTTTGAATGGCTCAGGGTCCTTGTTTCCTTCATTCCTATATATAATTTTCTGACACATGCCTTGATTTTGTTGTGTTCTAAAGCATACAAAGGTTAGTGGTGCATACTGCCTGGGAATTTTTCCGAATGGACAGGATCCAACAACACTTTTGGGAGGTATTAATTGTCTACTCTTTGTTTCTGCTTGCATGTATATTTGCATGTATTATGTACTCATGGTTGAAGTTCCTACTTGTAATATGTATTATATACAATTTACATCCATATTTAAGTTTGATTACCTGCGACTGCAATCCTCAATGGCCCCACAGCTCCTTTTTTGCCCTGCAAAAGGCAAGTGAAAAAGACTGAACTCATTTTTTTTATGTGATACAGGAATTATCGTCCGTAATACTCTTGTGACTTATGACCGGGAGAATGACAAAATTGGCTTTTGGAAAACTAATTGTTCTCAACTGTGGAAGACACTGCAAGTTCCTGGCACTTCTGTTCCAGGAACAGCAGTATCTCCTGCTGGAAATAAGAGTGAAAATGTGGCTCCTGTCCCAGCTCCAAGTGGATTGCCTTCTGATTCGATTCCAGGTGAATTTCATTGTTTTTGCTGTCAGTATAATGAGCCTTAGCTTAGGTTCAACTTTTTTGTTGCAGTTAAAATATGAATTGGTGTAGATTTTATTGGCTCAACAATGAAGGTGGTTCTCTTTAGTAGACTCCTTATAGCTATTATTATGAGCACTAAGTGTTATTTTTTCTTGTGCTCTTTCTTGTTTGATTGCTGGTGCTAACCTTTATAGTGCGATTTCATGTTTTCTCTCTGCATGTATATTCAGGAGCATTTGGAATTGGAGTCATCACATTTGAGATGTTGATTAGTGTAAACAACTCTGATATGAAACCCAACTTCACAGAAGTGGCTGAGTTTATTGCCAAGGAGTTGGAGATTAATAATTTACAGGTATCACTTTATTGGTGGTGTTGTATATGCATAATTTTAATTTATTTTTTACTAAGAAATGTTTCTGATGATCACGCTAGATCAGGTCTAGCTCTAATATCAAATTATTCAAGTGCGCATTAAACCTGATAGGCTACGCTTTTGATATATATGGTGCATGTCTTAGTTGAGCAGCATTTCATGACATAATTCTCATAGATAACAAAGTTTGCATTGATATACTCATACACTTGTAAAATTTCCAGGTTCATATGTTAAATTTCACTTTGAAAGGAAATGATTATCTGGCAAGATGGGGCATCACACCTGCAGAGTCCGCTGATTACATTTCTAATACTACAGCTATGGTAATCGGACAATTTGAACAATCCATCATGCTCATACACAAATTTGATCGTTTGATTGCTTTCCTTCTCTTGAAGTTTCTCTTTTTCCTTGATGCTTTTTTTTTTCTTTTTTTTCTGGTGAAGGGTATAATTTTGCGGCTAAAAGAACATCGGATGCAATTTCCTGATAGATTCGGGAGTTATCAATTGGTCGAATGGAATGTTGAACCTCAAAAGAAACCGTAAGTCAATTTTTTTTTTCTTTTTGAATATTGAACTTAGCTTGGCAGTATAATAACCGAGAGAGTTATCCGTCTTGTCAGTCGCCAAATTATGCTTAGAGAGGCCACTTGGGGCTACCTCAAGTGGCTAGGGTTTGATCCCCTTAAATTAAAATTAAAAATTAAGCAGCAACATTGTCTTTGCTGGAAAAATACATGTGCTTTACTTAAATCTTCAAGTTCAGTTTGCAACAAGGGTTTTTCATTTCTTTACCCTTGTTTGAGAATTGAAACTCAACACTGAATGTAGCATAGAATATGAAATGAAGTTCAATTTTCAAGTACGTTTGATTTAATGCATTGCAGGACATGGTGGCAGCACCACTATTTGGCCGTGGCCATTGGATCGTTGGTAGTGGTGATTATTAGTTTGTCAGGCATTGGTATATGGTTGGTTTGGAAAAAGAGGCAGCAAGAAGTTGGTCCATATGAACCTGTGGATACAGCTACTGTCGCTGAGCAAGAACTTCAGCCATTCAACTCTTAAGTGGAAAAAACATGAGCCAATGTGATCAGAAACTATTCATCAGAACATGGTGATTGTGGTTCATGTTGTGGATACCGAATCAAAGGCGCATAATTATGAGGTGGTGAGATTTTCTAGCTCTAAGTTGTACACACTATAGAATGAAAAGGAAAATTGAAGATCAAAATAGGTAGAAATGGAGTTTGCAGCAGATGCATATTTTTCTGGAAGTGTCATCAAGTGTGGGGCTTTATGTATCATAGTTATAATCAAACGCATCGCCGAAGAAAATAGAAAAGGTGAATCTCTTATTGAACTTATGATGAAGTAACTGAAAAGAACAAAACAATTTTCTATTTTTTTGACTGCTAAAAGCTAATTTTCGTCATTGCTTCTGCTTTGTGATTCTGAGCTGAGCATCAAAAGCTCAGCAGAGTAACTTGTCGCCAAGAGTTATGTGCACAACGCCCGTCTTGGCCCGAAATCCGAGAATCTTATTTCGTATCATCGTGTATTTTTATCTAATATGATAAAAACAGTATTTTAATTATTATCTTAAATAAGTAAAAAATAATAATAAAATGACTGATGTTGAACGAGAGAATTATAGAATTTTACATCGTAAAAAAACATAACCACATTAATTGTCCTAACCATAAACAGTTATTATTTTACGATCATCAGGTTGTGATTTCATATATATACATCTCAAAATAAAAACAATTGCATACATTAGCTATGACAATGCAAAATAAAAAAGGACTGTTTTCCATTGTGTCTGGATATTTTTCAAACTGCTACCAACTCGATTTGAGCGGATTATCAATAAAAATCGGGTTTAATGAGTTCAGTTCGGACGGATTGGACGAGAAAATTTTTTACAATGCCCTATCGATTCGTTTCATGCCTCAATTGCTAATTTCCAATGCAATACCACTTATAGCAAAAGTTAAACGCTGAGATTAATTAAAATTAAGTTTCTGAATTTTAATTTTTAAAATAATATTTTTCAGTATTTGGCCATAAAAATGAGTTAAAATTATCTTTAATGAAAATTATTTTCTTAAAATTGTTAGATTTAACAGATAAAAAAATAAAAAATATAATTTCATATTTAATAAAAAATAGGGTTTGAGTTATTATTTTTTGTTCACTTTTAAATTATTTTTGTTTGACTTATTTTTTCTTAAAACTAAACATAAAAAAATCACAATAAACATTTGTCAAAAAAAAAATTGCAACAAACATAGTCGTAGTTTCAAATCACAGACAACTGATCGATTAAACAACTATATTATATTTCTTATGTGTTTGCTTAAATTTAAACATATTTTCAACAGATCAAGTCCATTCAAAATGAAACCAAACATCTATATATTCATATAAAAGACTGCATGGACTTTAATGTAAGCTTGATATCGAAGATGAGCTAAATAAGAGTACTTCATTACGCATCAAATAGCCATAAGCGTCGTAGTAGATCGAGTAATACAAGAAGCATATGCTATTATTATATGCGAGGGGACTTCCATAGCCTCAGAGCTCCGAAGAAACGATGGATATGGTTCAAGGACACTTTGGCTTGCCCTTTGAGTTCTTCATGTCCCTGTAACAGGGACACTCATGTTTGTTCCCATACGTCCCCGACGGAACGCAGTTGCATTTCTCGCAACATATTCCACAGTACTTCAGGCACCGATCCTTCACTCCGGCTTTAGAGCATCTTTGCTTACATTTTGAATCGCAAAAGCCTGCTCGTCCATAAATGTTAACATTCTGCAGCAGAAAATAACATGATGGTAACTTGAAGAAACAAAGTTAGAGAATGATTTGTACCTGAACCAGCCATGGTGAGATCAAAGAAAGTGGAAGTGAGAATGAGTGAAAGGAGGAAAGCAGCTGCGAAAGGTGGCTTCATTGTTCGAATCAGAATTGGGTTTTGTTTGCTTAAGTTAGGGTATGATGAAGTGTGAGACGATGAATCAGAAGAATATGTGTGGTGTGAGGAGTGGCAAAGGTGGTGGAGAAGAGGTCTTCTATTTATAGTCGCGAATATGGAGCTGGTGAAATGTCAGGAATGTGTCAATGGAATTATTGAAATCCGATTTTGACGCCATTTTTACAGTCTGTCACGCAATTTTGGTGGAGGAAACATTCTAGTTTGTCTTGGCAGGATCATGCCTCATGTTCAGGGACGTAACGAGAAAAAAATGACGTAATATTGAATAATATGATTTAATTTTTTACTTCGTATCTTTAAACTATGACAAAACCATGTCAATTCATATCATACATTAAAAAATCAAAACAAACATAATTATTTTAACATCATCCCAAACCATACCATAGAAAACCAAGATCCAAGCAAGACATTACATTCGCCAATTTCATTAGCATAAGAAATGATCAGATGAAGATTCCAGATTTTGTCTATAGTATTAATTGGGTATATGCAGAGTAGAGTAAACAATCGAATCTTATCATATTCATATTCATAACCATTGTCGTCATGTAGCAGTTACGAAAACAAGGTGGCAACTCTATTCCTATTAAAATGACACAAATTTAGTTTTGAGGTTACTTAAAGCTTGTCCAGTTATTCATCTGAGACCAGTTGCCCTTCAACTTCCTCGATGTGTTATCCTGATGCTTCGATTTCTCATTTACGTGCTGCAAATCAACAGTTTTACTTCGAAGCAACGAACGGTTTAACCTCTGCAGTATTATTTTTAACCAGAAACCTTTCCAGTAAACTCTTTGTTCCATAAACCTTTAAAGCACAGACAGATAACTTTTACTCTATTCAAAATAACGATGAAGACGCAACATAAAATGCTGAACGTAACAGAAGGCGTAATTTTACAGCCACAAAAAGGTATTGCAGTGGCCATTACTCTGAGATTACGATCCTGGTAAATAGGTAATGAAAGAAGACAAGAAAAGAAGTCTCAGGAAAAAACAAATGGCAGTAAAAGGAAAACGTTGTATCAGATCACATGAGTTGTTGGTGAGCACCAACCAAATACCAAATGATGTGCAGGAACTGTTGATTGGGCCAAGCAATACTCCATAGCTCGTCATGGTTTCCATAAATGTATACTCTTTGTACTCATAAATGAGCTCAAAGGAGTGGCATTGTTGGGGCCAGATTGATGCAAATGCAATGTTAACCCACATGCATGGCCTTAGATCTTCACCTAATCTCACCTAACGAGAATTTCAGTTTTAAAAGCTCCTCCTACGAAGATTTGTTTCTTCAGTCCTCCACACATATGACATCAAATATGATATTATTGTTGATCTTTGTTATCGTATGCTTATTTTTTGGTCGACAGGTTCGTAACTTCATATGACCTTTTCCTTGTAAACCAGATTGGGCTTATATAGCTTGTGTATTGTTAATGGCCCATTTGTTTTGTTCATTCTTAGAGCAGATTCTTTTGCTTTGTTGAATTCAGAGTAGAATATATATCAGATAGAAAGTAGAGCGGCTGACTTCTTCAGTTGTTGGTTTCTGATCTCTAGCGGATGGACATTAACACGAATTATTGTTGCAGCATTCATGATTCGCCACTGAT
>CANYCX013228333.1:0-11942 GCA_948193385.1 Breynia disticha f. nivosa | reverse complement strand
TTTTTTTTGATTGGTACCCCATCTAATAGCTATCTGATCTGAGCCCTTATTTATGGAGACAGATAAATTACGTCTACAGTGGCCTCCGCCTTATTTTAATTTACAATGATTATTTTGTACACATATACGTGTATGCATGTATAGTTACTTACTTGTAAGTCACAAATTCTTTATATCTGTGTACGCAGAAACATGTAGATCATGGCACTCTCCATCCCAGGAGAAGTCCTGCTTCATGCCATCCACGATCTTTTCCTTCCATCTTAAAGGCTTGTTTGTCTGCAAAAATAAGTAAACAAGATATTATCAAACTTGTTTAACAAACAAAGAACGATCTAATATGAATTTCGAGATAAAAGAACTGAATTATGGAAATGAACTCACAATTTCGTTGAGGGCTTCATTTAGAGACATGTTTCCAAAGGTACGACTAATAAATCGTGCAAATTTTGTGTTCTCTTCTTCATGATCTACAAAGGAACTATTTAAGAAGCATTGAAAACAGGAAATTGGTCATTCTTGGGATCAATGGGGAAGAAATCAGTTCCTTAAAATTCTCTAAAGGGTTACCTGAATCTATTCTCGCCTGTGGAAAAAGCTATTGGAGCTGCTCCATATTTTAAAGCTTTAAGCTACATCATTAAATTACAAAACAAAGAATCATCTTCAGAGCATGCATGGATTATGCAGTTTTATGTATTTTGTGGGCATAATCGCCCACGTACGTGAGTGTGGCCGCAGTTGTCGAATGCTGGTTATTTTTCTAAAGCCAAATATAATTCCAATTTAAGAAGGAAAAAAGACCCAGCTTCATTCGTGAGGTATAGACTCCATTATAACACATTATCGTGAACTTACTGGCACTTGTAGCAAAGGATCATGAAAAGATTGGCATAAGATTATGTCTGATGCTGCAAAGATAAGACGTGATAGAGCTTCATCGTATTTGCGGATGAATTGCATACTTCCATCCTGGGAAGAAAGCGCACAAAACAGAGACTCAGAACTCAACCAAAAACATAATATGTACACATTATATAAAATGAATAAACAGCTATCATCCCATGTAAGGTAAAAGCATATGATGAATTCTAAAGTTAAAATTTCAGAATGATAACAATTTGGGTGTTGAATACTCAAAATTGAGGTGGTTGTTGAATACTCAAATTTGAGGCAACAAAACTAAATTAAGGAATAGTAACTTAAAACTTCACCATAATTGTCACAAACAAAAGATGTAGCAATTCGATGTAAGGTAACATAGAAGTGCTACCAACGCCTGAAACACGTACCTTGAGAAGTTTCTGGAGAGATTCCAGCTCCCTGTTTATGCTTGGCATCTTGCTTCCCATTAAGATAAACTGTGGAGAAGAAATTTCAAACTATATTCATGAAAAAACTTTGAAATGCACAAAAACAAGAATCATATAAAGTCTACTGGAAGTAAAAAAAATTGGTAAAAACCATACTAATTCCACAAAAGATGTTAACAGGCAGGTAAGCTATCAAAGCAAGATTAGAATAACTATTCTCGATAAAAAAGGTCCACAACTAAGGCAGGATATTTTGAGAAATCGGAGTGTAAGATCTCATTATAAGTAAATACCTGAGTGCCCTTCATGGTAGCATTGCAAATATCTGCTTTCAGATTTTCTATATCAAAATCGGATAGTTCATTGAAGATGCAACTGACCTGAGAAAATATCCATATTTTATGTTGAAATAAGAAATTCCATTTAAAAGAAGTGGCAAGTACAAGATAATGAAGGAGCTACAGATCAAAAAGTCAACTGCCACAGTCCATAAATTTGGTGCTCCTTATCAGATGAACGGATAGACACAGTATTCATTCACATACAGCACACTTACAATAATTTTAGAAGCATCTTTTACGAACCCCATTTGTTGCTGCAATGCAATTTTGCAAACTTCTTTTCCCTTGATGTCCTCTGCACTATAATTCCTTGGAAGAGATTTGTCCTTAGAAGGGTCCCAAGTGGTTTTGTCAAATCCATAAGAAGTAACAAGCAATTTGTCCCTACAACAGTGAGCATAAGCTTTGATTAGCCAAAAGAATCAAAGAAAGCTATTTTTTCACAAGAAAAATTGTCAAAAGTGATATTTGTGTTTTTTTTGGCAAGCGTCTATGTTATTATATGAAAGAATGAATGGCACAAGATTAACTAATCAACTTATGCAGCTAATGAATTTGCAAATAACAAAAGACATGACAAGAAAAAATATAAACTTATGTTATCATATGAAAGAATGGATGGCACAAGATTAAATAATCAACTTACGCCTCTAATGAATTTGCAAATAACAAAGGACATGACAAGAAAAAAAAAAGCATAAACTATAACAGCAGAATTCAGGAACTCAACAGACTTACTTATGAATGGACAGTGTAGGTTCCAATCCATGGCTCAAACTACGAATTATCCTGCCTTTTGAATTCATAGATGACAATATCATCACTTTATTAGAGTAAACAATTCCACCCTGCGATTGCAGCACTTAAAATAAACAAGAGATGGTAAATGACAAAGTGATGGAATTGAAGAAATCTGAACTCATAGATGACAATATCATCGCTTCTTGTGAATATGAAATGTTGGGATATGGATGGACCACAAAAACAAATCTGAGGAATTAAGCTTTTGGAGAGTATTTAAGAGCAATGCCATATTGTTAAAATAATGCAATGTAAGGGAAAAGACTATCATTTATTGCATATGTGAGTATGTGACATCAATTAATCTAGATCACAAAACATAATATGGAAATTACAATAAAAAAGAAGAAAATATCACACCTATAACGAGGCATAGATATATATTGCCAATGTGCAAAATCACCTCACAAAGAGACGAATTGAAGAAAAAGATGAAACTAGACACTTGAAGCTAGCTCAAGAGATTGGGTGTGCGTTAACCAAAGGTCTCGTTCAATTCTTACAACAAACAACTACCAAAAACGAGAACGATGAAACAATTGTTTACCTTCAGAACATTGATAAGAAGTGTATTAGTGTTGTCTTGCAAGCGATCAGGACGGTGAAGTCTGGCAGGATCAAGCCCGCATAGTGCAAGCTTATCAGGTTTTTCGAGGCACTAAATTGTTGCAAACATTATCAGGCTCAAAGGATAGAATCAAAATTTATGTAGCAACTAGCCAGAAAGATATGGATAAACCTACCTGAGAATCCAAGCTATGGCATGTTAGCAACACCTTAGTACCTTCAAGCCCCTATACAAATTAAGAAGAAAAATGTTATAATAAATAATTTAAAAACAAAACAATTTAAAGGTGATTAAAAATAAGAACACTAGAAAAGAAAACATAGGTTGGCATGTAAATCTTCCTCTAATACCCTGTTCTTTCTTTTTCTTCTCCTTTTCCTTCTATGTTACGTTATGAACACACAAAAGCCTTCTTTTTAAGTTTCTATTTTCTACGGCTTGCAGAGGAATTTTGAATCTTAGAGGAAAAAAAAAGTAAACGGAAAAGGAAGATTGGGGCACAGTAAAGCAAGTAGAGATAAAATCAAACATATTTTGTAGGTGCAAATACAGAAGACTGCTAACTTCAAGCACAAGCTCATTAAAGTGGGGCAGTAGGACAAAAAGCATCAACATTGTATACAAAGCAAAGAAATGATCCATTGAATGAGAAGAAAAGAGTCCTTCTGCACCTGTTTAACAAAAATATCCCAGAACAACGGACCAACAACAGAAGTCTCCCAATTGTGTATGTGTAACACATCTGGCTGCTTTCCAGATTTTGCTATATAGTCCAACGAAGCACGAGAGAAGTAGGTGAATCTGAAATTATCATAAAAATGATCAGCAAACCTAAACCAGATGGTATACGATTACTCAACTTACTATTAAGTAAGGGAAGCGACAAAGCAGCAAGAGCAAATGGGATTCTAATAAGAACTCAATCATAAGTATGAAAAGGCCATAAAAAAGGTTGCTGACCTTTCAAAGTCATCTGAATATCCATATACCCTCTCACGGTTAAAAAAGGATGAGTAGTACAATGGCTCAATAAAAGTAACGCCGATGCCACAAACAACACTGGATAAGAAATCGTCAATGATGAAATCATAAACAGGCCAAAGGTGATATGAAATGCAGTAAAATATCTCATCCACTTCCAGAACAATTTTCTTCTAAGCTGTCTAAATGAGCAATAAACATGCCCTTAAATAATCTTAATATCTGAGAAACCAATCAAAGCTTACCCAGTCCAAATTCTGTTTCCATGCAATTGACCATTAAAATACGAGTAAGATTCTGCAGCAATTTCGTGCAGACCTTGGACCTCAGTCATGTCCAGACTTGCATATCTGATTAGAGAGTAAAAACATCAATTTTGAGTTTTAGAACCCAACTCAGAATAATACTTAATCAAGATAGAAAAGAATTATCTATGACATTTTATGTGTTCTTCAATAATTACTTCGGCAAAATAACCTCCACCATATGGCCCTTTCTCTGCAGTGCATGCGTTATGCCCGTCACATATGATGCTAAGGGTCCGGCTGAAACTAACGGTGCCATTTCAGTGCAAATATGGATAATGTGAAAGCCAGTCCTGCATCAAATGGTATCAAACGACGCTTTAATAATTGAAAAACAGCTAAATTACAAAATATAGCAAATGAAGTTAATGAATAGCAGCTGTCTTGTACTTCATATAAGTGTCAATATCTCATAAGGACTAAGGAGGACACATAACAACCAGTTCCCAAAATTACCTTTTGCTTCCATCAGAGAACTGACGAAGTTCAGCCAGGAATTCAGTTTCACCTTTCTGCATAGCATCGAAGAGAGTATCTGCTTTACCAAATGTGTAGTCCATAACCTTCTTTCTAAAATCAGATGCTTCCGAGGTGTTAATCATGCCAGTGAGGACCAAAGAGTCAATCCCAAGCAGCAACCTCCAGCAGGAGGAATGTATATCTGGTTTAACAAAGCATTCGTTGAAATCGAATTCTGTATCTCATTTCCTCCTTACTTCTAACAGAAATCTTTCAATCAAAGAAACGAACAAATTTCAATTCAAATTACCTTTTCCAAAACCAACTTGCTTTTCAGACTCTAACTGCTCAACTCTTTTAAGTAATTCTTGCTTCTCTTGGTTCACTCTATCAAGTTCCCCAAAAGCCAGGATCCGTTGTTTGTTCAAGTATAAAATATCTTAACAGACGGCAATTTCAATTCAATTCAACATAGCACAAAATTAAACCAACTATACCAAAAAAAAGGAAGAAAAAACACTTTGAACATACTCTGCTTAGCTTCTTTAAAGAGCTGCCATATATCATTATCATTAGCGGCATCCAATTCCGGCTGAATACCCGACAACTACAACAAAATAAGGCGTCAAATTAGGAAACACTTCCCAAAATGTCACTCGATTATTTGTTCTTCGTGTATTTCCGATCAAAGGTAAATTCTACGAACATTTTCTTTTTCGCACTCTGTTATACACTCTCCCAATCAAAAAAAAAACAATGTGCACGTAGCGTTTCTCTTCCGATTATCAAAAATACAAATAAATTATTACCGGAGACACGTCAGCATTATCAGAAGCACCTATCCTGGAACACATCGGGACTGATCATTACGCATTCACTAATCCAAAAATAAAACAAAAATAAAAATAAAAATAAAAGAAATAAAGAACAAGAATAAGAAGAAGCTAACTGGAGTAGCGAGTGGTTTTGCATCGAAGAAGATCGTCTGCAGCAGAAAACATATGATGAGGTGGCAGGGAAACGACATGAAGAAAGATGTGGAGAAGAGAGTAGTTACCTGAGGCAGGGAAGGACAGGAGGCTTCGGAATACGGTTTGTGGTGAGGAAGGAAAGCGGTGAGAATATAGTTGAAGTCTCCATTAGTGGAGTGGAGAGCAATAGTGTATTATTCATTGCTTTAGTTATAATCGTTCATTTTCTCGCTCTTTATTAGATTGCTACTGCTGCTACTCTGCATTCAGTTGAGTTGGATAGAAACGCTTAACAGCTTTATTATCGGGATTTATACCTACAAAAATGCCCCTAATGTTTTTCAAAAGCACCGAGTTATCCCAACATTTGATTTGGTTCATATTTGTCCTGTCGTTCTTAAAAAGGTTCAAAATTGTTCCTCTGTTACCATCCCTTGTGACATAAAAATCACTCTTAATTGCGTCCATTCGACAAAACGACGTTGTTTCATGCCACTGTTCCGCCGTTTAATCCCTTCTTCCACGCTTTGCCTTTTCTCTGTCGGAGCTTCCTACCGTTAATATTTTGTCCTCTGCTGTTTTCTCATAAGAGTTATTATTTAGCTGTTACTGATTCCAATTTTGGAATTAGGCTTTGAAAATTGAGATTTAGATTTTAAGAAGTGTTCGAAAGTCGTTGATCATGGGGGAATCGCCTGTGAAAGAAAATGTTGCAAGAAGACGAATTAAATGAAATCATGCCCTTATTTTTAAAAAACTAAATACACCTACAATGGACTATATTTCCTGAAAACAAATCAGAATAAACAAAAAGTTTAATGGCCAACTACTAAGTGCGACTGTATCGTCAAAAAATAAAATCTGTGCGGCTATAATTCTCAGGCTTGCGCCAGCTTACGCTTCTTTCTCATCCTCTCACGTCGCTCCTCTTCCTCTATCAGCCGGAGTTGTTCTTCGTCCTCTTGTCTTGCAATTTTTTCACTGTATCACCAAGCAAAACAACAATGAAAAGTAGCTTGGAACATATGACAGGACCAACTTTTGTAATAATTGTTAGATCAGAAGCAGAGAGTTTTTGTAGAAATGGAGAGTGGTAAATACCTCCTCCTTTCTTCTCTCATAATATCATCGAAGTTTGCCTCCATGTCACTATCGTCGTCTTCAGCATAGCGACCAGCATATCTTTTTGTACTGTGAAGAGAAGAAATACCATGCAATTCAGAAATTAATCAAACGTACAAATAACCTGTCTGACTATTTCGCATTCAATATCTATCATATCCGTCTGTTTCAGTCGTGCAACACAGGTATCCCTTTCTGAATGTTTGGGTTCAATCAAATATAATCAAAGAGGAAAAAGAAAATAGAGATTTACTTGAACATTTGTCTGATCATACTAAGTGCATTTTCAGCCTCATCATCGTCTGAGTATGTTGCTGGTCTCATGAGTTTTTTCTTCGGCCGGTTATCTTGCAAAGAACCATGTGACGGGGCTGACTTAACTGGCCTGTTTGTCTGTGTAAAATTGCAGGAAATAAATAAGGCCATGGGTTTTGACATTCAAATTGCCACGAGATAGATATGCAACAAAGAAAATGAATATTAAACCTGAGATTTCAAAGGAATTTGGACTTTTTTTGGTACCATCTTCACCCCATTGGGTTCTTGTAATCTCATCCTCTTATCTAAAGCTCTCTGTTGTGAAGGTCTCTGTTGCACTGATTGTTTAGATACAGATGGCTGCATCTTTGAAGGAAGAGGCTTTCGTGAAGGTGGAAGTATACTTTTTGAACCTGATGCCGAGACTTTCTTTTCCAAAGTAGCAACAGGAGGCTTCGCAGGCAAGCCTTTTGGCCCCACAGGCCGACCAGGCCCGACCCCATTGTTGCTACCAAGCTGTCTTCTCGAATCAATTGATGCAGAATTGGGTTTGCTAGCAGACACTGACTTCTGCTGCCCAGATTTTGGTGGCATATGCCCATTTAAAGAAGAATGTGATCTCCTTTCTTCATGACGACCCTGAATACTTCTACTGTTAATGCTTGGTGATTGTTTACTCTTCTGTGGCAATGGAGCAGATCGTGCCTCTTCAATATCAGCAAAAAAACTGTATAAGTTTCCTCAATAATATAAAATGTATTAAATTGAAATAACCAGATTATGTGCTGAAAAGGCAATGTACCAGATCTTGGTGCATTTACATTCCGTGGTGCAGATTCCTTTGAAGGAACTGGAATATCTGCATCATCTGATAAAAGAAAAGAGTAATCTCTTCTGTTCTTGAGCTTCTGGACCTTGACTTGCATCTGCACAAGAGAATACATGATAGTTGAAATAATATATAACCAAGTCATTGAAATTATCTCCCAAATTCCCATCCATCCCAATATCCCATAGGCCCATAGGCATTGCCAAAAAAAAAGGCTTTGCAACACACCTCCTTTTTGTACTTAGGTATCTGTTGACTTGCTCCATTTCTTGAACCTGCTGTAGTTGAAGCAGAACTCTTTTTGTTCTGAAACAAGAGATTATCAAGAATCTCAATGTATTTGGATAGGAAAAGAAAATGAAGAGCTCAAACAAGAATAAGACCACATAACATACAAAAAAATCATTGACATCACAACAACTTGTGGCAAACGCAACCTCAAGCCTTTTATATTGAAATGCAAGGTCCACAGAAAATCGAGTCCAGGTGAATGTGCAATGAGAAAAAAAGGATAAGGAGAAGAATACTTACGGCAATATTTGAAGTTGCCATTTTCATAGCTAAATGTGGGTTTTCGAGAAGGGACTTGCTTTCTTGAATTACACGTTGAGCAATGACTGGCTGAGAAGGTCCGAAAAAGGATCCAAAACTGTAGAAAAGAAAATTGAGAATTATTTAACAGAAGAAATGTTTGCTCCATCAGTTGCATGACTAAATAATTTACAATTTCTTATAAAGCATGGAATCATGAGACCTGTCCGAATTCTGGTGCCCCAACAAATTCAATGGCTACTACAACAATGAAAGCAATATGAGTACTTTCCATTCCAAGAGGGCACCACGACAAGAAAATGTCATTTACCTATTCTATGAATGTACAAATGAATGTACTCAATTATTCCACAAAATTTGATGGAAAACTCTGCATTAACTGAAAATCAAGTGCATACCAATACCAAACTTTCAACAAACAAACAACAACAAAAAAATATATAAATTTCTTACTTCTCAAACGGAAGCCTGGTCTTTTTCTCCTGGGATTTTGCGAGAGACGAACCACTTTCCTTTAGCTTCTTATTTCTAATCCTTTCTTTGAGACGTTGTCGTAGAGCAAGATATTCCAATTCCTCAGCAGTCGGCTTTCGATCTTCAACCTCTTCCTCCTCATATTCCTCCTCTTCCTCACCTTCCATTGGCTCTTCATCTTCATAATCATCATAATATACATCTTCCTAGCAGAAAAAACCACCACAGATAGCCACAAATAACACATTAAACAACCACAACCTCATAAATATTCCCAAATAACACTACACAGTTAGCTTACAGCTCTTCCATATCCCCGCATTGCAGCAATTCCCCAACAAGGCCAAACAAACGTCAGATAACACGCAGCTGAAAAAAAAAACAGACACAATTTTGCAATCAGCAATTGGTAGAAATTTTTAAAAAAAAATCCTTTTTGCCAGGAATGTATCGTTTCAGATAAATTTACAAAAAAAAAATACACTTTTCACGAATTTTTTATGAAAACCGACAACTGAAATCACAAAAATCAATTAAAATCAATGAAAGAACTAAAATCCGATTACAAATTACCAAAATCACATCAAAACACGTGAAAACCCCAATCTGAAATATCAATAACTCCAATTTTCAATTTCCCCAATCTCAATATACCAAAACACAACCAAAAACATCAAGATCTAATCGATTCATACCAACCAAAATACAAAAACTCCATCCAATTCAAAAAGAACATAAAACAGGATCAGAAATCGGAGAATAAGATAAAAACATTACCAGAAAACTCAAAGATGGGATCGAGAGGCGAGATATCCTCAGAATAGAATTGAAACGCGGAATCGAAGAATGAGAATTGAACGTTAAAGAAAACGGAGAGAAGAGAAGAGAAAGAGAGATTTGGGTGTAGGTTTTCGGAGATAAAGAAAGGAACGGAAAGACCCAGACATAATTGGGACTTCCGCTATCGTGCGCCGCTTTGTGTATTGCGCACCCCCCCTTCTCATTTTATTTTATTTTTATGCTTTTTATTATACTTATTACTCTGTCTACGAGTTCAATTAATATCCAAGAAATTGCCGGTTAAAATAAACAATATTCCATAAACCAATTAAATATTTAATTTAAAATATTACAATTATAATTTTAAATATATTTCATAAAAAAATAAATACTTAATTTAATTAATAAAATATGGCACTTATAATTTTAAATATATTTCATAAAAAAATAAATACTTAATTTAATTAATTAAATAAAAAATATTTAATTTATAAGTTAAAATTTTAATTTGAAATATTAAATAATTAATTTAATTATTTTTTATTTCAAATTTATGTTGATAATTACGTATCTTTTATAATTATATTCATTCAAGTATTTAGAAATGAATTTTATAAATTTTTTTATTGAATTTTTTTAAAATTTATTAATAATTATAAGTTATAATTTTAAAAAGTCTAAATTATTAATTTTATTATTTTATCATTAATAAAACAAATCCTACTGGAAGAAATAATTTATAATTTTATTTTTTTAATCTTAAAAGAAAAATATTTTAAACAAATCCGTGTTCTATTATTTTATTTTTTAATTTATTTATTTTATGAAATGAATATTCACGATTCTTTGATCTAAATCTTTCACATTTTTTTATTATTTTATATTTTTTAGATTTTTTACATATTTTAAATAATAACTCAATTATTTTTTTTGGTTATATTTCTTAAATAACTTACAAAATTTAATACTTATTTTTTAGTTTTATCAAACAGAACCTAAGTTCAAAAGTTATTGAAAATTTTTATTTTTGACAATGGTAAAATATGTGGATTCCTAATGTTTTGTTTGATTTTGTTAAGAAAATATTTTTTATACAAATATTGAATCTTTTATTCTTAAAAATTACATTTTTTTAGTTTTGCACACTCATATATTTCAAAATTTTGATAGAAAAAATATAATTTCATATTTTGATTAGAAAAAAATTTTCTCTCAAAATTAGTTAAGAATGATTATTATTTTTCCATTGATTTGTAAGTTATAATTTTGTTAACTTAATTTTTGTTGTTATCAAATGTTGAAAATTAGAAAAATATTTTTTGAAAAATTAAGGCGTTCATTAACAGAAAATTATTCTATTTTTTTGGAAAATTTTTCTGTGAAAATTGAAAAATTAGAAAACATGTTCAAAGCTATTTTTTTCCAAGAAAAATATAAAACAAGGTTTTTCAAATTATAACTAAAGTTTAAAAATTACTAGAAGTAGTTTTCCGTGTTTTCTTTTATAAAATAGAGCTTTTTTCATAGTTTTCTGAGTTAGAAAACTAAAAACATGCTAAAACTTTTTTATCTCACAAATATCATTTTTTTTCTAGCAAAGTGATTGTAGAGAGGGTTTATGTGTATTCTTTACTTTTATAAAAGAATTATTCATCTATAGATTTGATTGTTTTATGCATATTATTGTCTTATATATTTTAATAATTTTTAATATGAAATTTGAAATATTTTTTCATTTATAGAATTTTTTAAAAAATTGGTTGAATTTGAACAACTTTTTGAACATTTTAAAATCGAAAAGTGTCAGCTTTTGAACATATTTTTTAAATTTTCTATAATTTTCTTAAAAATAGAAAACTAAGAAAATTAGAGATAAAAAACTGAAAATAATTTTCTGTTAATGAACACACCCTAAGTTTTTGAGTTTAAACTTGATTTTATTATCATATTTAATTAACTCGTATTTTGTATTTCATCAATATAAAACTATGAGTGAGAGAGAATTTGTGGTGGTGATGATGATTATTTATATGTGGATGTTTTAATTTATTCCAATTTTTTCACCCTTTTAATCACACTATAATCAAGAATTCTCGTTATTATCGAATGATTTACTTATAATTTGGAATAATTTATGATATTGTGTCTGAGTTGTGATTTGTTTGTGAAAATAATTAATAGTGAATAT